>CDMY01000434.1:56991-72799 GCA_001179505.1 Vitrella brassicaformis | reverse complement strand
GGGGGAGATAGCCATCCATCCGTCTGATTCTCTGTGATAATTATCTGTGGCTGGCTGGCTGGCTGGCTGGTGGCAGTGCGAGCACGGGCCGCATAGAGGTGGGCAAACCGAGAGTGGATGGATGGATGGATGGACGGACGGACGGCACACGTGTGTGTGTCTTGGTGTGTGTCTTGGTGTGTGTGTGGTTCAGGTGAGACGTGCGAGCAGCGTCTGAGCAAGGTGCACAAGAAGGACCTCCGAGAGCACCAGGCCAGAGTTAGACAGGTACGCACCTAGACACGCACCCATCCCCTCGCCCAAACAGCGCCTTTCTGTACCTTGCCCCGGTCCAGTTGCTAGAGGAAGGATGGAAGCCCTGCCCACTCAAGTGCGCCTACGGCGGGGGATTCAAAAGCGAAGAGGCAAGCGACACACACACACACACACACGCACACGCAAGCGCACGCACAGAGCTGCTGACGGCCACCACGACACGACCACCCCGCCCTCGTGTGTGTCTGTGTCTGTGTCTGTGTGCGTGTCTGTGTGTTAGGAGTGTGACCACGTGACATGTCAGTGCGGTCACGAGTTTTGCTGGCACTGCGGGGTCAACAGGAAGATACCCATGGCACACGACAACAGATGTATGTACGCCACGCCAGACACGCTCCCACACAATCGGTGGGATGGGTGGGTGAGGTGACATCTGATCTCTGTTGTGTTGTGGATGTCTGGCGGTTTGGCCACGGCCGGGCCGCCACCAGGGCACAAGCCGATGTGCCCCTACTTCACGCCCCGCACCAGCGTGTTAGAGCCGCCCAAATACGAGCCGGCCTGCCCCGCCTGCCAGGCTAACAACGGGTCGGTAGATGGGTAGTGGAAGGCCAAACAGGTGTGGGTCTGTGTCAATCAATGGTCTCTCTCTGTCTGTCTGTGTCATTCCGCGGTCGCTCCAACAGGGTCCCATGCAGCTTTCCCGAGAACGACGGGTACCCCCACTCGTATGTGCAGAGAGGACGGAAGAGCAAGAGGCCCCCCAAACACCACATACACCCTCTCCCCCTCCCCCACACCGCCGCCGAATCGCTCGATGGCAGCCCCCACAACCAACGCCAACACCAGCAGCAGCAGCAGCAGCATCCACACCGCGGCGGTCAGCTGTTCGGCCCCGCCATCGTGATGCAGCTGCCAGACAGCCAGCAGCCGCCCCCCTTCGCCCCTCCAATGTACCTCCCACACCAACAACAGCACCAGCACCAACAGCCACCACATGTGGCGCTGCCGCGGCAGGAGAGCGACTCCAACGCTGCTATGGTCGTCCAGGCGCCCTCTCCCCCTCCCCCACACCCACCCCATGGGCTATGGGTGCGCCATCCCGACGGCAGCTTCGGGCCGAGTGGGGATGACAACGCTCAGAGGCAGTACTCCTACACCCCTCAGCCAATGACGCGGCAGAACCGGCCGTGCCCACGGAACATCGGCATGCCTGTCCCCTTTGCTGCCAGCCGTCAGCTGTCGCACTTCCCGCAGCCACACACTCCTGGAGGCGGCTTCGACATGGCCCAGCCACAATACCAGCACCAGCAGCAGGACCCAGCAGCCACAGCCATGGTTGTCGACCACCATGCGCCAGGCTCCTTTGTGGACCGAGCTGTGTCGGAGAACTTCGATTTCTCACGGGGCTTGGGGAGAGGCATTTTGCACCGGGGTCAGCCGAATACCAACACCAACACAGGCCCGAGTGGATTGAGTGTGCCACAGCAGCAGCATCAGCAGCAGCAGCTGCAGCAGCAGCAGCTGCAGCAGCAGCCCTTGGGACGGGCCCTTTCTGCCGCTATGGCTCAGGAACTGCCGCGGCGGGCCGAGGATGTGATAATGCAGCTGCTGGGCCGTGGAGAGGGGAGTGGCCAGAAGGGGCCCGGGGGGAGTGAGGGGGCTGGGGGTGATGGGGCGAGCTAGATAGAACGTGTCATGGCCTGGCCTGACCTGACATTACATGCATGGACGCGAGTGTGCAGTGCACGGCTGCTTGTGGAGTAGTGCCATGCAGACAGACAGGTAGGTGCGAACGAATGGCCGCCCCTGCCTGCCTGCCTGTCTGCCTGCCCCGCTGTCGCTTGCGTGCTGCGTCATGGTGGATGGATGGATGTATCGGATGAGGCAGGCAGGCAGGCAGGGCGGTGGGCGGACCTTTGACACTCACGGTGATCGATGACGATGATTTGTACAATGGATCTTTCCCCCATCCGAGGTATTTAAATGACCAGGGGGTTCATGGGACGTCATCGCTTAAAGGTCCGCACGCCATCTGGTGTGTATGTGTGTGTGTCCTCCACGCATCCCAGCCACGCATCACAGACAGCACTTAGGCAGGCGAGGGAGTGAGGGAGGCAGCAGATAGATAGATAGATAGGCAGACAGAATTCGGCAGCGTCGACCATGGACATGTGTGGCATGACAAATGGAGCAGTGTAAGTCAGTACACACATACACACAGACACACACACGTGCAGGCGCAATCGGTTCCAACGATGCGGTACGAGCAGGCAGGCAGGCAGACGAGGGTGAGGAGGCGATCGAGCTACTGTGAGGGACTGAGTGAGTGAGTGACTGAGTGAAATCACCATGCATGTCGCACAAATGGGTCGTGTAGCGTAGCGTAGCGTAGCGTAGCGAGTGTCCGTGTGTGTGTGAGCAGTCCTGCCAGCCATGAAGATGTGTGAGCGAGCGGTGCAAGAGAGGAGTGGCGTCGCCTACAGACAGACAGACAGACAGACGAGCAGGCGAGAGGGGGTTGTTGTACACACCGGGACAAAAGGCCACAACGAGAACGATCTCAGACAGACAGGAGAGACGAGAGTCGACAAGAGAGCAAGAAGGCAAAAATGTGTGTGGCAGATAAAGGTAAGTCACTCACTTGAGTCGCTCAGCGGGTTTGCCCACCAGACAGACAGCAGAGAGGCGAGAGCGTCAGACGAGCAGACGAGAGGAGAGAGAAGAGCAAAGCAGAGAGAGAGACATTAGCTACGACGATCAACGGGTAGACAGGCAGACAGGCAGCAGGTCACAAAACGCCCAACCCCCTTGTTGTGATCTTTTCCATCCATCCATCCACTCATCCACTCATCAGCCATCGATTCATTCATTGAGCAGCGCTATGGACAAAGTCTAAACCCTAGCCAGAGAGGTAGTTAGTCACTTAGTCAGCCAACCCGCCCCCACCTGCTCTGCTGCACTGGCACGCCCCCTGCAACCATAGTGTGCAGCCCAGGCATCCTCCCAGTGAGCGGCGCTGATAGTACGTGTAAGTAGGAAGAAAGAGGTGTGTGTGCGTATGAACAGTGAGGGCAGCTACGCCTGCAGTCAGTCAGTTAGTCAGCTAGTCAGTCAGTCAGTCACTTGATTGACGCAGGCAGGCAGGCAGCCATTGACTTGAACCCTAGCCAGAGAGGTAGTTAGTCACTTAGTCAGCCAACCCGCCCCCACCTGCTCTGCTGCACTGGCACGCCCCCTGCAACCATAGTGTGCAGCCCAGGCATCCTCCCAGTGAGCGGCGCTGATAGTACGTGTAAGTAGGAAGAAAGAGGTGTGTGTGCGTATGAACAGTGAGGGCAGCTACGCCTGCAGTCAGTCAGTTAGTCAGCTAGTCAGTCAGTCAGTCACTTGATTGACGCAGGCAGGCAGGCAGCCATTGACTTGACGCAGGGCAACTAGCTGGACGGACACAGGACACAGCCAACGAAAATCTTGTTCATTCGTTCAACCACCAACACGGGGCAATCTTGTTCGTTCAACCACACGCATGCAATGCATCTCATTTCTGTCCATCCATCTCGATCGGTCCGTCCTTTCTGCTTGTCAGTCAGCTTGCCATCCCCCGCACAACAGAGAGAGGAAAGGCGGACAGGCAATCCATCAGAGAAGAAGCCACATGTCACGAATCTCGGCTCTGCTAACTGTGGCACATGGCAAGCAAAACAGGCCACTTCGACACAGAGCGATCGATCCGCACACACACACACACCGCCTTTCCTCGCTAATGCATTCATCGGTCGGCCGATCCATCCATTCCTGCCCCCCTGTGTGACTAGGCATACTTGTCCGTCCATCCGGTCACTCGACGATTGATAGATTGAGTATATAATAGATAGAGATGGATAAAGCCATCCATTCCTGGAATGCATTCCATGCAATCAGTCAGTACATAGACACATAGACAGACAGACAGACAGACCGACAGGGAGAAAGAGATGCATCAAGAAAGAAGGACCCACCAACCCACCCCACCAACCCACCCGGCCACTCGCTCACAAGGCGAGGCGAGAAAGAAGACACACCCACACCCACACCAACCAACCCCCTCCACACACACACGCACGCACGCACAGACAGACAGACAGACAGAGAGAGGGGGGGGGGAGAGGAGACGGGACGTCAAAAAAGATCCCGCTCCCCGCGGCTGGCTGGCTAGCTAGGCTAGGTAGGTAGTTGGTGGCTACATGATGGCGCACGCCTTGTGCTTGCCCCTCCTGCGTCTCACATCGTCCCACCCGTCCCCATACCCATCGCCGCTCACCCCCACCTCCTCGCCCAGCAGCCCCCCCACCCCATCCACACAGCCCTCGCGCACCTCGTACGCAACCGACACCCCGTGCAGGCTCACAGGCGACTGGTCGCACACACGCAGCGGCAGCCGGCCCCCGAGAGCGGGCGCAGACACCGACCGCCCAATCGCGCCATGATGGCCATCGGCATCGTCCCGCGCCCCTCTGCTGAGCCGCACGGCCACCACACGCCCATTTCCCGTGATGCGGTGGTCCTCTTGGACGGCCACATCCAGGTAGTCAACTCTGGCGGGGTCGACGGCCATCCTGTTGGGGTCGAGAGTGGTCGGGGGGGCCGGCAGGGCGTGTGGGTGTGGCGGCCTCTGCTTAAGCTGCTGGTGTTGGTGCTGCTGTAGCCGTCGTGCCATGGGCGACTGTGGCGGGAAGAGTCGTGTGGGGGAGAGGTGTGCCAGGCGGAATGGGGGGAAGCAGGGCGGCTGTGTCTTGCATGAGGGCGAGGGGTAGTGCGTCCACGACACATGGACGTCGCACAGAGGCGCGTTGAGAATGGCGTCGCGAAACGTCACCTGACAAGACCCCACAGCCAGGCAGACAGACAGACAGACAGATGTGCCATCCATCCATGGTGCTGTTGCTGTGTGCCTGTCTGCCCGACTGACTGACTGACCTTGTGCCTGCCGCCCTCTGCCCCGATCGGTGTGCCCCAGGCGTCCCTCCGGATGCGCCGTCCGTCCTCACAAAACTCCACCAGTCGTCCGAGACTATCCACCGGCTCCTCCCCCCCTCCCTCTACCTCCCCCTCCCCTCCCTCCGTCAACACGCTACCACTACTCATGCCGCTCACATCAGTCCCGCTCTTGACACACGCCTCAACCGACCCAAACCCAGCACCACCCAGACGACCGTCCGTGTGGTTGGCGGTGGCAGTGGGGCAAAGAAGTAGGTGGTCGTCGGCCGAGGACGGCTCGTCCGAGGGGAGGCTGGTGCTGTCACATGCAGCCGGTGCCGCGTGTGCGTCGGTGTCGGTGTCGTTGGGGGCGGGGAAGCTGACAGGTACTGGGGTGGGGCTGTCTACGGTCGTGGAGGAGGAGGCCGTTGGGGCGAAGGAGGTCCAGCCGTCGGGCATGGCGAGAGCCTCCCCGTCCACCACCTTCCCACAGCAGTCACTGCCGCAATTCTTCTGGTGCTGTTTGCCGTCCATGTCGGCCTGCAGCTGCCCCTTGCGCAAAACGATCGAGTCATGCCGCGAGAGCACGGGCTGCTTAAGGCGGTGATCGGTATCCGACTCGCTGCTCGCCTGCGTGCCCTCCGGTTGCTTGCTGACGGTGGGAGTCGCCTTGCGCTTGAGAATCGACACGGGCCAGTGCTGCTGCTGCTGATGATGCTGCCGCACCGCTGTGGCTGTGGCTGTGTGTGTGGGTGTGGATGTGGAGATGGATGGTGCCTTGCCGCTGCTGCTTGTGCGCCCCTTGCCACCCCGGCCACCGCCCCTGGCCCCCCCGTGTGTGTCCATGTCTGCGCAGAAGATGGGATGAACCGCGAGTATAGAGTGGGTCATCTCGGTGTCGGCCGCCGGCATGTCAGTCGACCGCTGGAAGAACCCCACGCAGTCGTCCCCCTCTCCCTCAGCAGGCAATACCAAGGCCCTCTCCTTGCAACAAAGAGAGAGATGAAGCTCTTCAGCTCCAGCACCAACAGCAGGGTCAATCCAATGATGATCCTCTGCCCCTGCGCGTGAATGCGCGCCGTCGTCCGCTTCTGCGTCGTCCTCGTCGGTGGACTCGCCCCAGTCCAGCACAGCTGCCACTATGGAGTCGGGCGTCCGCAGGGGCAGGTCGAGCACCGTGGTGTGCGGGAGTGAATCAGCTACAGCAGGGTGGTCAGTCTGAGAGGGGGCTGCTGCTGGTGCGGGGGGGTGGGGGAGGTGAGGGCATCCATGGGTGGAGGGAGGGGCGAGGGGGAGGGCCGAACGGGTCACGCAGACACCCGTCATGCACTAAGGCATGGCACAGAGAGAGACGATGTGATGTGTGTCACTTACGGATGAAGGGTCAGCCCAGCCGCGGCAAGCGAATACTGCCCTCGGCTTGGCACATTACAGCCATCGGGCCGCGCAGATCTTCGGGCTTAGGGCGGCTGATCTCCTTTAAACACACTTCTCGGCGAGCCTCTGGAGAGATCGGATCAGCAATGTGTGCAGATGCCTCAGGAGAGGTCGGCTCATATCTGCCGACTCGCTGAAGAAATCGCACATGAGTTTCATCGCATGCCGCTGAGGCCGGTGCGGTGGGGTGCTGAAGCAGCCAACAAAAGCCAACAACAGAACAGCCAGAGCCGCCCCAGCTGAGCTGACTCATCCCATTCCGCCAGCCAGCCCGCCCGGCACGTAGATCTATCTAGCTAAAGATGAAGAACACTTTGATGTGGAAGGCCGCCAACGCGGCGTCGGTGATATCAGAGCTGTCCAAGGGTCTGCAGAAGGACGAGCCCAAGACGCTGGAGCACGAGCTCGCCAAGAAGCAGGCCAAGATGATGCTCAACTGGTGCAGCGCCCCGCAGCCGGAGGAGGAGAACATCTATTCCATCGAGAGGGACGTCCACGACCCGCCCGCCTACCTGCGCCTCACCGTGCTGAGCGCCTCGAACCTCGCTATAGGGGATATCACTTCCTCGGACCCTTATGTCGTCGTGCAGTGAGTGCTGCCGACAGAGAGAGAGGAGCGGCAGTGGGTGTCTTGCTGCCTGTACGCCCTCTTTGTGCGTGTGTGTCTGTGTGTGTGTGTCTGTGTGTGTGTGTCTGTGTGTGTGTGTGTCAGTTTCCAGGGCAAGTCCCACAAGACTCGTGTGGTGCCCAAGTCGCTCAACCCCGTGTGGAACGACACTTGGGAAACGGAGATAATTGGCAAACAAGGGGTGGGTGAGCAACGGCATGGGTGTGAGTGAATGAGAACGAACCGATCAACCAGTCTCTGTGTGTGTGTGTGTGTGTGTGTGTCTTGATCCAGGAGCTGCTGTTCAAGGTGTTCGACTACGACTTTCTGTCCAAGGACGACCTGCTGGGAACCGCATCCCTGCCGTAGGCGCACACAGACACACAGACACACGGAGAGAGGGAGGGAGGGAGGGCCCCTTGGCTTGATGCGAGGCGAGGCCATGCATGTGTGTGTCTATGCTATGTTTCGATTGACCGATCAGGATCGGCACCACAGACCGGCGCATCAACCGAGAGGTACCTAACTAACGTTATCTACGCGGGTCGCCAGAGATGGAAAGATGCACTGCATTTCATTCACTCCACTCGCTGGACACACTCTTCTCACTGTCTGTCTGTCTGTCTGTCTGTTTGTCTGTCTGTCTGTGCCTCGCAGTTGCTTGAGCTGGAGAACGTCCCCGGGAACAAGTGAACACCACACCACACAATGCTGGCTACAACACACACACAACGATCCACGCTTATGTGTGTCGTGTGTGTATCGTGTCAGGGATAGCCGCCTCTTCGTGGCCTACCAGGTCACAGACTCACTCGGTGAGGAGGGAGGGAGGGAGGGAGGGACGGACGGAGGGAGGGATGGAGGGAGGGCGCATGGACCGAGCCGATGCATGGCCGTGCGTGTGTGTCGGTCGGTCGGTCAGAGAACGCGCCCGATCTGGTCAAGCTGAGCACCAGCGCACCTATCGAAGAGAGCAACCTGGTGCAGCGATACTGCCTGGCGGTCAGCACACACACACACACACACACACAGACAGACAGACAGAGTGTGTATCCGCCCTCCCTCTCTCTCTCTCTCTCTGTGTGTGTGTGTGTGTGTGTGTATGGCTGCAGGTGACCGTGCTGGACATGAAGGTGGACCGGCCCATGAAGAACACCATCGTCGTGCCCAAACTCATTGTAAGTATGCGGTGGCCACAACACACACACACACACAGACTGGGCTGGCATAGGCGTGGACGCGAGGAACGAAATGTGATGTGTCTGTGCCTGTCTGTCGCAGCTCGGCGACCGGCGTGAGGGGCAGACGATCCTCGGGCCGCCTGCCAAACTGGTCAGTCAGCTGATCTCTCTCTGTGCGGCGACATCTGTCTGTCTGTCTGCCTTTCAGAAGGACGGCCGTGTGGCCGCGTTGGGCGAGAACCAGGAAGGGTACCTAACCTACCGAGGCGAAAGTGCACCCGATCCATCCCTCCCTCCCTCCCTCGCTGTTGCCTCTCTCTCGTCTATGTGTCTGCCCTGCTGCAGGTGGACACACATCTTTGAGTTCGACGCCGACCGCGCCCGGCTGCTCTCATACAAACTCAGAGTCGAAATACTCACCGCATCAGAAGGCACGCGCACACACATCACCCCTTCTCCCGCCCCCCAATCTCTCTCTCTCCCTCCCTCTCTCCCTCTCTCCCTCTCTCTGTGGATCTCTGCATGTCTCCAGCCCTTCTGGACCAGTGTACCCGTGAGCGTCGTCGCGAGGCCCAGTTCCTGGAGCGACAGCGGCGGCAGGAGGAGCGGCAGCGGATGCGGGACCACGCCCAAGAGCTCAAGAAGATCAAACATGAGGAGAGGAAGCAGATGCGCAAGTTCAAGTGGTCCTTGCTCAGCATCAAGGCCGACAACGCCGCCCGTGGGGGTGGTGGGGGTGGTCTCGCCCACACGGTGACGATGCCAGGTGGGTAGCCCCCCCCTCCCCTCCCCTCCCCTCCCCTCCCCGAACACACACACACACACACACAGAGGTGGACGTCCCTCTCCCTCTCTCTCTCTCTCTCTGCTCCCCTCTCTCTCTCTGTTTGCAGAAGAAGAAGCCGACCCAGCAGCAGCATCAGCCGGCGGCCTCAACCTCGATCTCGAGTCGCCCCCGATGCCTCTCTCCCCGCCAGACCGGCTGGCCTCCCTCCACCAACAGCAGCAGGGTGGTGACAAGACACGCTCCGACAGCCGTCGGTACAGCGTTGGGAGCCAGGAGAGGGTGGAGTGGACAAACTGGCTTGACGATAAGGAGCACCAGGGCGGCATTGGGGTGCGCGAGACGCCGCTGCTGCAGCTGCTGGGCGCTTGGGAGGACACACTCGACGTGGTCGAGGCGGAACTCGGTGAGCCGACGGCTGAGAGGGTGTGGTGTGGTGTGTGTGGCAAATGTGGTATGTCGGTGATCACATCAGAGGAGAGCAAAGAGGTCCGTGCGATGGTCGGCGTGGCCTTCGACCGCATCCACGAGAGGGGATCTGCCCAGCTCATGGTACGTCACAGACGTGACCGTTCACCCATCCAGATCAGATGTCGTCACCTATCCATCGACACGTCTGTCGGTCCGATCGGTCTTAAAATCAGATTGACCTGTACGTGTCTGAGGACGGCCCGCATAAGTACGTCTACGACATCAAGGCCCCGCCCCGGAGCAAAGGGGTGTGGGCGGGGGGCAAGGGCTCCGCACCCAAACCCTTCTGGCTCTACGCCTACGGTCAGTCAGTCAGTCTGGCAGCCAGCCAGCCAACACTCACCACCACCACACAAGCACACACACATGTGTGTGTGGGTGTGGGTGTGGGTGTGTGTGGGTGTCAGCTGACAATCTGCCCGAGATGGACAAGGCCTGGAGCAAGACCATGGTCGGCCGGCTGTGCGACCCTTTCCTCCGGTAAGCGTCAGAGTGGGTGGGTGCTCCCCCCCTTCCCCTCCCCCTCCCCCTCCCCCTCTTCCCCCACCCCACACACGCACACAGCGCATCCATGTGTGTGTTCGCTATCCATTCGTCAGTGTGTCGATCGGTCGCGACCGCGCCGAGACCGCCCGCTTGGTCAAGATGCAGCGGAGGGTCGCCTGGCAGCCCATCCAGATACAGATTAGAGGGGAGCAGCGGACCAAGATTGAGGTAAGGAACGAGCTGAGTGACGGAGGGAGCCAGACAGGCAGGCATCGTGGAAGCATGTGGTGGGTTTGTCTGTTTGAGCAGATAGACCTGTTGGATGACGACTCGATGGGCCCGATGAAGATGGAGGAGCTGATCGGGTCCCTCGCGCTCTGGTCAATCAGGCCAAACAAACGCGTAACCACACTACACCACACACCACACACAACACACCACACACCACACATACACACACTCACAAAGAGAACCACCCCCACCCCCACCCTCTCCCTCCCCTGCCTCCGTGCAGCAATGGTACCATCTGTATGGGGGCTGCGTGCACTCCTCCCGCCCCGACCACGAGCTGGCCATGATCCGGGGCGGCATCGTCCCGCCGTCCACCTACAGGGGATCCCTCTGCCTCTCATGGGACACTCGACGGCCATCCAGGAAGCGCAACTGGCCCCCCACCGATGTGCCATTCACACACACACACACACACACGCACACAAGAGAGAGAGAGAGAGAGAGAGAGAGAAGAGAGAGTCGCCGACCATCTATCCATCCATGTACTCGTTTCTGTCTCTCTGTCCACCAGGACACCACCCCGATGCGTCTGGAGGTGCGCCTCTTCCGCGGCCTGTACATAACGGACCCCGCCTTTCGCGGCCAGGAGGTGCTCGTGACGGTGCAGGTGGCCGGGTGCGCCATTCCCAAGCCCCACGCCATGCCCAAGAAGAAGACACAGTTCGAGAGGATGCTCGAGCGGTCGATGCGCCGCACGCAGAAGGGGCAGCTGTGGGTGGAGAGCGAGGAGGGCGACCTGGGGGAGTACGACCCGGCTGACATGACCGGCGACATCCTCACCTTCCCTGGGAGAGTCAACCAACACGGTAACACAACACCGTCAGGAAGAACTTCGCGCTTCGCGCCTGTCACACCTTCCTCTCCCGTGTCATGTGGGGTGGTTAGGTGTGCTCCGTTTCTACTCGACCGACGACGTCAAGGCCGCAGTGGAGGCCAACGCCGCCCGCGAGGCGGAGCGCGCCAAACGGCACAAGCAGTTCATCCAGGACCGGACCAAGCGCAGACAGGCCCAGGAACGCGCCAAGCAAGCCCAACAACGCGGCCGCCGGTCGTCCTTCGCCGACACCTTCGGCCGCCTGAGCATCTTTGGTGGTGCGGGGGCCTCCTCCGTCTCCCCATCGCCCTCCTCCCCCTCTGTCTCCCCTCCCTCCCGGCCCCCTGACACCGCTCGTGTGGCGAGCCCGGCCACACACAGGTCCCGATCGGCCCCTGTGGACACAGCACGCAGTGCGATGGACGCCCCTGACACGCCTGAGCAAGTCGCTGCTGCTGCTGCTGCTGCGGGGGGGCAGGAGACGGACAAAGAGAGTGACGAAGATGAGGATGGTGAGGGTGAGGACGGCGAGGACGGCAGCAGCGTGTTTGACGATTCTGAGTTGTGGGAGCAGCCGACGGGCGACCCGTTTGGGGACAGGATCGCGTGGGTGCAGCGGGTGTCGCGCGACCTCACCGTGCTGCCCCAGGTGCAGTACGTCTACATCTACATCAAGGTAGGTGGGTCGGTGGAGTGGAAAGTGCTCACAGCACCGCACCATGGCGCAGCCATGTAGCTGTAGCTGTATCTCTTTGTGTGTGTGTGTGGTCAGGTGCGTGGCCAGGAGTGGCAGCCGCCCAAGATCTTCGCTCGACTCGACCTCCACGGTATGGTTGATGAACCCTCCCCCCTCCCAGCACCCCCGACAAACACCCACGACACACACATACACACACACACACAGACAGACAGACAGACAAAGCCACCCCCGCATATTATTCTTCTCTCTTTCTCTCGCAGACCGCAAGTCGAGGAAGCGCCGCTCGTCATCCGCAGCGTTCGACTCGGACCACGAGTCTAATGTCGACGAAGAGGAGGAGGACCGCCAGTCTGACATCGGCTCCCTCCGCGGAGATGACGGCGATGACTTCAATGTCCGCCGTGCGCAGTCGGGCGGCCAGTACGGTCCTCTGATGAGTGACGGCTCGCCGTCGCCCAGGTGGTGTCGGCTGCACTGGGACCAGAGCGTCGTGGCCACGCCCGAGAGCGCCATCCAGAGCAACTTCGCGGGGTGTGTGTTGGGGTGGGCCCGGCTGGTGCCTCTCAAGACCATTGCGCAGAGAGAGCAGGTGTGTGGGTGCGAGGGGGGGGTGAATGGAAGGGGGGGTGGAGCACTTGTCTCTCTTTGTGTGTTTCCCATCCGTCGCTCAGCATCGCCGAGCAGCAGCAGCAGTGGGGCTCCCCCGCCCAGCCGCCCTCTCTCTAGAGGAGGGCCGGGCCTACTTCGACGACGCCGACATCGACAAGGCCTCAGACGACCAGTGGAACGAGGACGAGCATGAGCATGGCCAACACGACCACGACCGCGAGCAGCAGCAGCAGGACAACGGCGCCAAGGCGGCCCCGGGCCACGGCCCTCCGCTGTGTGGCATGTTCGTGCCTTCTGCTTCTGGTGCGGGAGGTGGGGCTCGTGGTAGTGGTGGTGTGGTTGAGGAGGACGAGGGCGGGATGCTGCCCATCTACCACGAGAGGGAGGCCAGGGAGGCGGTGAAAGAGGTCTGGCTCCACGCCGACATCCTTCAGGTAACGGTAACAGACACTTCTCCATCCATGTGTGGCAATCAATCACTCACTCTTATGTGTGCATCTCTCTCCCTGTGTGTGTGTGTGTGTGTGTGGCAGGGCCGGAACATCCCCCCCATGGACGAGGACGGCCTGGTCGACCCCATGTGGGAGATCCTCGTCGAGGACAAGACCGTCTGGCCCGCTCGAGACCAGATACCCAAGTCCATGAACCCGTCCTTCCTCCACCGCACGGCAGTCCCCATCTCTGTCTACATCCCCCCCAATCCCAGCCCCGTTAGGGCCCGTGGTGGTGCTGCCACTGGTGGTGCGGGCGGGGTGCCGTCATCCTGTTTGGTTGACTGCTCGCTGCCGTTGCCACCGGTGGTGCTGCAGCTGAAGGACAGGGATGTCGGATTCGTAGAATCATTCGAGAAGATCGGCCAGGTGGGTGTGAGGCAGAGAGGGAGGGAGGGAGGGAGGGAGGGAGAGGCATGGAGGCATCTATCTCTGTTGTGTCGGTGTGGTGTGGTGTGGTGTCCCTTGCAGACGGTGGAGTGGACGCCCAACGTGCTGGACACCGAGGCCAGCTCGTATGCCGACGCCGCCCTCCACCCCGGCCTCCGCGACCGGCACCTCAACTCAGCCCACAGACCCATGTGGTACCTCTTCACCGACGAGCCACCCCTGGACCTCTCTGCGGCGGACAGGCCGGCATGGCGCCAGAGGACCAAGATCCTCTGTGCGCTGGGTTACTCGTGCATTGGGCCTGGGCAGCAGGATGGTGCCAGGAGGGAGAAGGAGAGGCAGAGGGAGAGGGGGAAGAAAAGGAGGAAAGGGGTCGACTGTGAGTACGCCGTGCGGCCGATTACTATGGGTGAGGAGGACAGGTACTATCGCTTCCGGCTGGACCTGCTGGGCGTCCGGCGGGTGCCGGATGACCAGGCGCCGACTCGACCCAAGTAAGCTAAGCGACCCACCCCCACACACACACTCACTCCTCCTCCATCCATCCATTCGTCCATTTGCTAATGCAGGCTGCTCGTGTCGACGTGGTGCGGCGAGACAGAGGTGGGCATGGACGAGACCCAGCTGCCTGAGCTGCAGATCAAGACCGACCCCCCAACGCGAGACGAGTTCAGGGAGTTCAAAACCAAGTTCCGCAGGCTGGCTCTCGGCCACACCGAGACCCTCGACAACCTCGACGAGCTGCAGCTCTTCTCGCCCCCTGGCGCACGAGGCGGGGGCGGTGGGCCGTCGATCGTGTCGAGCAGCAACGTCAGCCGCATGGGCGGCGGCGCGAACGACCCTGTGATCATCCCGTCGCCACACCGATTCCTGGGTGAGATGGTCCACATCGAAGGAGGGAGGGATGGATGCCTCCCACCCTCATCCCTTCTGCGTGTCTGTCTGTCAGGTCTGCGGCTGGACCTCCCGCCGTTCCGGTCGCCCCCCCTCCCCTACCTGGTCGACCCCACAACGAGCCAGCCCCACGCCATCCTCCCAGACGTCACCTTCCGCTTCCGCACCGACACCTGGACCATCCTCCGCGGCACCAAGGACCTCGGCACCCTCTCCCTCCCACTGCAGGGGTACCTTCACCATGCCAAAGAAGGCGGCACTCTGGAGGATCTCTGCTTCTTCACCGGCAAGAAGGCGGGCTTGCCTGTGGTGCCCGAGAAACGGGCTGCCGTGATGGCGGGCGACGTGAGAGAGGGCGGGGGAGGGGGAGGGGAGGGGGTGAGGGTGGTGCGGGGGGCGGGGGGGAGTCGCCTGTCGAGGCTGAGGGTCAAGCGGGCGGTGAGCACCTATGAGGTGACGGTGGATGTGTTTAGTGAGATGGAGGGCGAGCTCATGTACGATGAAGACATCTTCATTGGGAGGCACCTGAGGGACCAGGACATATTCTTCATCACGGTAGGTGGGTACCACCCAACCAATCCATATCGTATGGTGGCTCTCGATTGATGTGTCTGTGTCTGGTGTGTGGTGTGTGATGTGACTGACACACAGGACGATCTGGGCCGCACCGAGACGTTCTACTTCAACGCGGGCGACTTCTACGCCAACAACCCGCTTGAAGCCGACACTCCTTTCGAGAACCCTATACTCAGGGTAAGGGGAGAGAGAGAGAGAGAGAGAGAGAGAGACAGGCCGCCACAGCACAAGAACAACACAACACACCCATGCATCTCTGTCTCTGTCTGTGTGCAGGTGAACCCCAATGACTACGGTTATGGACACTCGGCGCCAGATCCCGAGGACGAGCCGATCGACCCCACAAGATACGGCCAGTACCCCGCGCCCTCCCCTCAGCCCGCACCCAACGCCAGCAGGCCCGCGCCCGCCACCGCTCAGCTGCAGGGCGGCCCGCCCGTCGACCCTTTCATGTCGGCCGCTGCCATACTCGACCAAAACGTCGCCAATGACAGATGGTACGGCATGGCGGGCACAGAGGACACTTTCATTGCATCTCTCTCTCTTTCTTTCCCATTTATTCCATCCATCCATCAGGCCGGCCTCTGGTGCTGACAAAGACAGTGCTTCTGAGAGAAGCGGGTCGTCTCTCGTGAGCCGGGCGCTGCGGGGCCTGGGTGGGGGCTATCGGCGGTCGTCGGTGCGGGACATCCACGTCCCCGACTGGATGCGGACGTCGGCAGGGACCCCCAGCCACAGGCCCATGGTGGCCTCCAAGTCGCTGGGGTTCTATGAGTGGGAGTTCAACCGGACCTTCGTCAGGCCGGTGGGGCACGTCATTTCTGACCGGATACCGGGGTCGCACATTGTGGCACGGCTGCAGG
>CDMY01000434.1:38490-55890 GCA_001179505.1 Vitrella brassicaformis | reverse complement strand
GGCCATTCTGGGCGGTTCCGGTGGTGCCGGGGGGGGCGGTGTGGGCGGGGGGGCGGGCGCATCGGCTGGAGGGGGAAGCCGCGTCAATCTCATACCAGAGACCGTTGGCTTCGTCCCGCAGGCTGTCCGGGTGAGTGAGTCGTTCACAGAGACAGAGACAGAGGCGACACGCGGACACCCTCGTATGCACATCATGATGTGTGTGTGTGTGTGTGTGTGTAGGAGATGCTTGTGGGTTGTGAGGTGGCCAACGGGCACGAGAAGCCAATCCGCGTACGCGTGGGGCAGTTTGTGCTGCGGCTTAGACGCATCATGCGCAGAGAGGGGTTCGACCGACCGCAGGCCGGTCAGCCGGCCAGCCACTCTTAGCCACACACACACACACAAACAGAAAGAGACAGAGAGAGAGAGAGAGAGATGGGGATTGAGGTGAACGCCTCTGTGTCTGTGTGTTGGGCGCAGGGCGGGGGGTGGACTGGTTCGGCGCGATGGGCGCGGTGCCGCTGATCAACCTCAACCACAGGCTCTTCTGGGGCGACGCGCGCAAGTCCATCGGTCAACTCAAAGGTATCAACCCGTTCGCACAACCGCCATCAGCACACACGTGTATGCCGCAGGGAGCATCACGGTGGAAGAGCAGAAGGCCGACGGCGTCGAGGGCGGTGAGGCTGTCAACGAGGACACACCCGAGCTACCCATTGCTGGCACAACCGCAAGGCCGTCTGGCACTAAGACGCCAGTAGCAAAGGTGATGTCCGCCCGGTCCACCCAGGACTCCCTCACACCCCTTCCGGAGAAAGCCCTTCTGGCGGGCACGGTGCCCCTGGACAAGCTGTGGCACAGCGAGCCCCTAGCAGTGCACCTCTACGTCCTCTCGGCGCGCAATCTCGTCAGCATGGAGGGCACCCCCTCGCCCCAGATGAGCCCGTTCTTCGTGGCCTCGCTAGGCAGCCAGGAGTACCGCAGCACCGACACCAGCAGCGACACCACAACGACGACAGCGACAGCCCAGATGCCCCGCGGCAGCACCAACACGGCGAGCCCCAGCTTCTACAGACATGTGGTGTTCCAGGCCAGGGTGCCGGGGGACGCTGAGCTGCGGGTCCGGGTGTTTGATAGGAGGGCCATGGGGGAGGAGCTGATTGGGGAGGCGCGCATCGACGTCGAGGACCGGTGGCTGGCGTATAAGCGAGAGATGCAGACCGTCGGGCCGCATGAGATGTATGTGTGTGTGTGGGGGGGGGTGGATGGATGGATGGATGGCATGGTGTGGTTGTGTGTGGTTTGTTATGGTTCAGAGGAGGGGCATTCCTGGCGCCGAAGCGGCCCTTCCCGGTCGAGATCCTCCCGCTGCTGAAGTCGGGCAGCTCGCAGCACCTGGGGCTGCCCACAGGCACTCTCAGGTATGCCGTGGCGCGCAAACAGACACACAGCACAGACACACACACACAGACATTCTCGGAGTGCATGGGATGCTCTCATGGCTGTATGGGACTCTCCCTCTCTCTCTCTCTCTCTCCCTGTGTGTGTGTGTGTGTGCAGGGCGATAGTCGATTTGGTGCCAGAGGAGGAGACATCGCTCTATGACGAGATACCCATCGAGGACTGCGTCCGCACAGAGGAGTTCCAGCTCAGAATGGTCCGCCCACACACACACACACACGCACGCACGCACCCTCCCCCCCAACACACACACCTCTGTGTGTGTCAGGTGGTGTGGAACGTTGAGAACATCACCATTTTCAAGGACCTCGCCAGGCGGAACGACGTAACTGTCGAAGTCACTCTGATCGTAAGTGTCCCCCCCACGGGCTAAGGAAGGGCGCCGTGATCGATCCATCCAGCTGTGTGTGCATCTGGGCGGTGTGTGTGGGTGGTGTGTGGGTGGGGGGTGCAGGTGACGCATTTCAACGGCCGGCGCGTGGCTTATTCCGAGCGCACCGACGTGCACAAGTTCGCGCAGGACATGGCCAACTTCAACTACCGCATCCTCTTCCCCATCACACTCCCCGCCTATCACGTCGAGCTCGTCGTGAAACTCGTCGACATTGACACGTCAGTCAGCAAAAACACACACCTCCCACACACCTCCCACACCCCTCACCCTCTCTCTCTGTGTGTTGGCGTGGGTGTGGGTGTGTGCGTGTGGTTATTTATGTCAGGCTGAGCACCGACGAGCTCATCTACGCGCCCCGGTCCTACGAGCTGGACCACCTCTGCCGTGTGGCTCTGCAGCGGCAGGTCAACGGAGACCTGCCGCTGCCGGCCCTCAACGTGCAAGTCAGATTCAGCCCACCCCCTGTGTCAAAGGTAGGTGCGCAAGACACGGTGCTGTGCTACGTGTGTGTGCAATACATTGGATGGACCACACCCGGACACCTCTCCTCTGTGTGTGTGCGTTGGTGGTGTGGGTGTCAGATTGACGCGGGTCAGTTGGGGGCGTGCGTCCGCATGACGTGGTGCGTCATCAGCGAGTTCGTCTGCTGCTGCTTCCTCGACTGCATCCCCCAGCCATACGGCAACCGAGTCAGGCCATGCTTCCCTAAAGGTAGGTCAGCGGCCCATCCCATCTCATCCCGTCAGTCAGTCAGTCAGTCACACACACGCAGACACATGTCAATGGTATGTGTGGGGCGTGGGCGTGTGTGTGTGTGTGGTGGGATGGGTGTGGGGTGCAGATGAGGATGAAGACGATCTCGAGGCGCCTGTGTTGTCGACATATGAGGTCGCGCAGGAGGAGCCGCCCAGACACGAGGCGCCCAAACAGAAGGGATTCTTCCCACTCGGAATGAAGAAGTGAGCCAGCTGAGCTGGGCGAGCCATCAGCCACCGAGGAAGCAGCGCATGCACCGATATATCGCTGGCTGACAGGTGTGCGCGTCGCATGGGGTGTCATCGATGGCGCCGGCCTCCCATGAACCGACCTGCAACGCTTCACGCGCAGGTCAGGCACACACACACACACACAGAGTCAGAGAGAGGGAGAGGGAGAGAAGAGCAGCCCAGCCCATGTGTGTGTGTTGGTGCAGGTTCAGCTGGTGCCCAAGTCTTTAGCGGACGGCGAGCCAGTGGGTGATGGCCGGAACGAGCCCAACCGGAACCCCCACCTGCCGCCGCCTCGCGACCGGCTCGACTGGTCCCTGGCCTTCAGACAGCCATTCAACTTCATTAGGATGCTCATCGGTGGCTAGGGGGCGATCGACACGACACATATATCCACCACCCACGCCCCACTCGCTCCCTGACACGTGTGTGTGGATGGCTGTGCTGCCTGTAGGTCCTGACAACTACAACTGCATCAAGTTCTGCTGCTGCAGCATCATCCTGATCACTTTCTGCGCCTTCATCGCACTCGTCATCGCGCAGCTCATCGCCGTCAACCGCAGGCCGCGATACCTCCTGGTGGACGAGTGGCAGGACGACATAATACATCAGGGTGGTCAGGCGGCGGCCAACGAGAGCCTTCCGGCTGGTGCCATTGCAATGGCTGATGTGCTGCAGGAAGATGCTGGCAGTGGGGTTGGGGGTGGGGGATGAGACAGAAAAGTGTGCATCACTCACATCAAAGGGAGGACGTCATCCACCCTTCTGTGTGTGTACGTGTTTTATCCATCTAACCATGCATTCGTGCGCCTTCATGTGGGTGGGCGTGGGAGTGAGTGAATCCTTCTTTCCTTTATGGGGCTTGAGTGCTGTCCTGGCTAGGTTAGGTGTGTGAGATGCATGCTGCGCGCGTGGGCCATGTGGTGTGGTGTGGTGTGGGTGGGTGTGAGATAATGACCTTTTCTAGGCATCTATGTACCTTAAGGGTTCGTGGTATGTACCTTAAGGGTTCGTGGGGTTCATCTGCACACGCGCCTGTCTATCTGTCTTTTGTAGACAGACGTCCTGCATGTGGTGTGTTCTGTGTTGTGCTGTGATGACGTGTGTATGTCATTTCTCGCTGCCTGGCTGGCTGCCTGGCTGACACCTTCCTTCTGTGTAGGGTGAGTGAGAGTGAGTGATTTGATGTCACACACTGACCGGATGGCTCCATGACGCTTTATCAATCACATCAACCACATGACATGCGCCCTCCCTCCCACGCATGGAGCCATGCCGTCCTCTCTGACTCTCTCTAGCTCTGTACACCAAACCCATTCACTGACTGTCTGTCTGCACACCACCGAGTCCCTCACTCCCTCACTCCTCATGAGCCTTAGACGAGGTGGGCCTATCATCCTCTGGCTCATGCCAAACATGGCCCTGCTCATACTCAACCGACCTCGGCGCGCTACCCCTCTCGCCAGCACCACCAGAAGCAGCAGCAGTACTTGCCGTGGTGAGCTCATGCGCCGGGAGGGCAGGGAAGCTGAGCTGGCTGACGAACCGGTCGGCCACGGTGTTGAACTCCATGATGGACGCGGGCTGGCACCGAAACCAATAGGGGTGGAACGACGCAAAGACATACACTGACAGAGACACGCAGAGAGAGAGACAGGAGAGGTGGGGGTGTGAGTGGGGGTGGCTGGCTGGGCTGACCGACCATAGATGTGGTTGAAGGTCTCGAAGGCCTGCTCAGGTGTGTCGGCGTGGTAGAAGTAGAAGGCGATGCGCTCGTGGTTCTGACAGACATGTGGCACACACACCACACCCCATATGTCTGTGCCCCCGGCTGCCCCCGGTTGCTGTGTGTGTGGTTTGGTTTGTCTGCCCGCATCTCGATCACCTCAAGCCACTCGCGCATCCATCCGGTGATGTTGAGTCCGGTCACGGCAAAGAAGTACCAGTACTTGGGGTGCTTCCCCGCCTCGACCATCAGCTTCCGGGCCACAGACGGGTGCCGTCGCGCGAAGAACCTGTTTGGCAGACAGACCAGACCAGACAACACACACAGACAGACAGGATGGAGAGAAGAATCATCGTTTCTTTCTTTTTATCAGCTTGCTTGCACGCTTACACGAGGTTCTCCAGGCCCAGAATGCCTGATGGACTCACATCACAGCCAAACACAGCAGACGTCCATTCGTCCATCCATGTGATGTGTCCCATCTCACTCACTCACCGAGGCCACGGAAGTCGGTAGCAGGGTCCGGCCCCTGGAACCCCAGCTCCTCCCACTCCTTCGTGACCCGCCCCGACCGCTGCACACCGGGCTTCAGCAGCCGCCACAGCTCGTCCAGCAGGGCCTCGTGGTCGGCGTTGTCGGAGGAGTAACCCACGTGACACCGATCTGCATGGCGTCAGATGAGACGTGGGATGGTTTGTGTGGGAATCAGTCAGTACCTGTAATGAGGTAGGATGCTCGAGTGACGTTCCGGAGGGCCTGGCAGTTCCTCTGCAGACCGATGCGGAACCTGTCGATGGTCAACGAGGCCATGCGTGGAGCTGTGAGACTCAGTCTCGCTCTTTGTCTCTTTCTCACCCTTGTGGGTCTCTCGCGCCCTTGATTCGGAGCACCTCGTCAACCATCTGCAATGGGCGAGGGACCGTGACCCCAACACAAAGCATGCTCTTGTTGCCTGTCCGCACACGGAGCTGCCCACCTCACCCACCCACCTGTTGCAGGTCTTCCTCCTTTTTGCTGATGAGCAGCTTCTGCGCCACGTCATGCAGCTGCCGCGACGCCCTCAACGACTCCTCCACACGAACCGGGTCAAACGTCTGTGTCCACACACAGACACACAGGCACACAGGCAGGCAGCACCCAGATCCATCCATCCACGTGTTGGATCACCCATTGTGCGTCACTGCAGCGTACCTTTGAGAGTCTCTCGAGCTCACATTGGCCTGAAAGATGACCAAAGACCATGCCATCTTTTCGCTGACTGGTATGTGATGTGGTTTTCAGCTACCAGTGATCTGTCTGAGGATCCATTCGAACAGGCGCCGCAGCAGACGCCGCAACTCGTCGAGAAGGCCCATCTTCCCGCCCGCTGGCGGCCCGTCCCTCCTTACAATGCGAGCTTTATCGGGGAGATCTCCGCGCGAACGGATTCGATCATCGGTGGATCTGCAGTGCAGACGTGCCAGGCATCTCACGCATTGAGCAGACAAAGTCGGTTCTCACACGGCCATGGACACTTGGTGTCGAATCTGACTCATCGATGTCCTCCACCTGCGCTCGTTTGGTTCTGACACCAAACGCGCGACAGCTGAAGGCCATCAAGGTGAGATGCAACACCAAATGTCATGACACCAGGGCCATGTGAGGATATCACGAAGCCCTCCCCTGAGTGAGTGTATTCTTTCTTGTTTTGACGGCGACGTGCCTGAGTGGTTCGTGTGAGGCCCATCTGGTGGCAGTGGTAGACGTTGTGACGCCTCCAATGGCCGCATGGAGGCATCGCCACGTCTAACACTCCGCTCTGATGACGCCCACACCACATCACACGACGCATCAATCGCCACACACCAGCAGCAGCAACAGCATAGGACGCTCTCTCTGTCCCTCCCAGCAAGGGACATGTCAAAACACCACACCCACGCACCATATGACATCCGTTAAAACACACCACGTACGCATCAACATCAACCCGACAGGGAGGCAGACAAGCCGGCAGGTAGGCAGGCAGGCAGGCAGCCACACACACACCACACACACACACACACACACAAGCCTGCCTGCCTGCCTGCCTGCGTGCCTCTCTCTCTGGGTGGGTCGATCAGACCCTCTCCCGCCTCTGCAGGCCGTGCTCGACAGACCGGATCATGTCCTAAAACACACACACACACACACACAGCCGCAAATTGTCCCTCTGCCTCCGTCCCTCCCTCCCTCCCTAACAGCGTGATGCTCACTGACCTTGAAGGTGTGGATGCTGTGGACAAAGTACTGGACGTAGTTGTGGTGTATCTTGGTGCTCTTGACGTGGATCATCTCGTGGTCGAGGAAGAAGTCAACGCCCTCCTCCATCGTCACCACCTCCCCCGACAAGGGCGGGCCGCTGCGCCACACCAGCTGTCGGCCCTTGTGCTTGACGCACAGGAGGATCTCGCGGATCTCGTCCTCGTTCTTCTCCATCAGGGAGGCCAGCTTCTGCACTCAGCCAACCAACCATCGAATCGACACACAGCAGCAGCAGGGGTGAGGGCGAGAGTGAGGGGGAGGGGGAGGCGCCAGACTGACTGACTTGGATGGGGATGGCTGTGTAGAGCTTGGCGAACGATCGGATGGTGGGCACCAGCTTCTGGTGCCGGACCTCCTGCATTAACACACACACACACACATGCACACACACCACACAATGGTGGCTGGGCTGGGCTGCATTGCATTGGGTGGGTCATGTCACGTGATGTGTGTGAGAGGGTGTGGGTCCACCGCACTGACCTCGAGGAAGACTTCGACCTGGGTGCGTGAGAGTTCGGTGGGGTCGTAGTCGTCCATGTCGTCGAAGGGCGGGTAGCCGGGGTGCACAAACTTGGGGCTCGCATAGTTGAACACGTCGATGTACTCCTGCTCGTCATCTACACACACACACCCAATAACCCAACACACACACACACACACACAATCTCTCCCCCTCTCCCTCTCTCCTCTCCTCACCGCAGGTCGTGTGTTGTGTGTGTCCCTTATTTCCTTACCTTTGAGGAGTCGTGCGTGTCTGTCTGCGTGTTTGTCTTTGAGGTACATGTTGATGCTCTCGTCGAGTCGGTGGGGGTGGAGGCACACGCACAGCAGCAACAGCTGGTACATGCGGTCCTTCATCTTGAGCAGGTGACCCATCGCCGTACCCTGCAGGTAGTCGTCCTTTCTGAAAGGCAGGCACACACACACACAGGCAGGCAGGCAGGCAGGCAGACAGAGAGTGATCGTGTGTGTGGCGTGTCGGGTGTGTGTGTGTGTGTGTGTCGCCCTTTCTCACTTGGTGTGCAGGAAGGTCAGCACTTGCGAGAAGACCCGCACAGCATCGGTGTACCGCCTGACGATGGCACCCACCCCACCCCACACCATGCCATGCAGCACACACCCCTCCACCGCCCCACCACACCGACTTACCTGAGCATCATGTACGAGAATCCCATGTAGTAGAAGAGGCTGAGGTGGCAGTTGGGGACACGGTAGAAGAGCGAGTCGCCGCTGAAGTCAAACTCGTCCAGCTGCTGCAGGGCCAGCCTGTAGTCGCCCACCAGACACTGGACTCTGCACTCAACCATCACGTCAAAATACACACACAGAGAGACAGAGATAGCGGTGGGATGGGTGAGAAGGTGGTTAGGTGTGTCTGTCTGTCTGTTTGTTAGAGATGTCTGTCTCACCGCAGCAGCTGCACAATGGCGAAGTACCCAACCTGCAAGCCCAGGTCAGTCTCGATGCGATCATCACCCTACACACACACACACACACACACGCAGAGAGAGAGAGAGAGGGAGAGAGAGAATCCTTCGTGTGACGTCCTTCTGTAGTTCGCCAAGCCTCGCCTGACGTACCCTTGCTCGTTCTCTGTTGTGTCTGAAGTACTGGTTGATGCCCGACTTGTTGACGAGGAGCTGCAGGTACTCGATAACCCTCGCGCTGTCCCATATGTGCCGGTCGGCCAACGCAACCATCTCGCGGAACCGGATGCGGCCGTCGTCGTCACTGCGCTTGCTCCGGCCCTGACTCGTCTGCATACAAAGAGGGAGGGACAGAGAGAGATGGGTGCGTGTTGTGGGTGGATGGAGGGATGGATGGATTGATGGTGAGGTTACCTTACCTTGTTGTGGAAGAACTTGAATTGCGACCACTGGTAGACGAACTCGTCCAGCATGTCGAAGGTCCACGTGTAGGGGAACTGCAGACCGCGGGCGCCACGACCAGGCCTGTGGCCACCCACCCATCCATCCAACACACGGACATGAACACAGTGACCCACGCACTCTCCTCCTCTCTCTGTGTGTGTCCACACAGACTTTTTCTCCATTTCGACTTCGAGGAAGTAGTCGAAGAGGTCGCGGTAGTTGCCCCAGGAGTCCTCGCGGTCCTCCACCCTCACCCGCACGGCGCTCTCCGGCCCGCCCACCGTGTGCAGGTGCCGGTAGAAGAGCTCCTTGTACAGGATTAGCACGACGTCCTTCTCCTTCTCGAAACCCTGGTCGGCGTAGTACCGGCTCACAGACGAAGGGTCCACCCACCGCGTCTTGGAGTAGTACTGGTCCGACAGCCGTGGGAACTGCCCCTCGTAGGCGTTCTCGATGTTGCCCACCTTGCGGCCCTCGACGTCCTCGTAGAAATTCCGCAGAAAGGACTGCACCTGAGGCGGCGGATCTCCCCTGCCGCCACCCCCGCCACCCACTCGGTGGCTGCTGGCCTGCCGCTCGCCCCGCACACGCGTGTAAGGGGTCTCCTCCTCGTCGTCGGCCTCCACGTCGGCGGGCGCGTCGCGCTCGACGTCAGCCCACTTGGTGCCGGGGGGGAGCCGCGAGGACGGCGCGCCGTTGGTGAGAGGTGGATCTATGTCAGCCATGGCTCGGCAATGGGTTGCGCGGCAAGATCAGTGCTCGTCAGGCACACACGCTGCGCATGCAGTTTTCCTTCTGCAGCAGCAGTTGGGAGTTTCCTTCTTTGAGGCGACCTTTTCCTTCAGCTCGCACAACAGAGAAGAAAAGGGAAAGAAGATGGGATATGGGATGATCGCTCAACACAGCGTCTGACGGTAGAAGGAGCCATCAGATCTCGTCCGTCCCTCAGGATGGATGTGCGAGGTCCGAGTCAGCCTCGGCTGCAGCCGATGCAGCAGCACCAGCCGCCGCGAGGCCTCCACCCACAGATGTTCGCCAGACCCAACACATCCGTGTAAGCAAGAACACACAGGGCGTGTTGCATGTGCTTGCCTGGATGAGTCGGTCTCTTCCGAACGAACGGCGTGATCTGACTCTGAATGGGCTTTTGTCTGCCTGTGTGTGGTTTGCATTTGCAGCACCGGTGGTCCTGGTGCCGCTGCTTCGCCTACGGGGGTTGTTGGCCGCGACGGCCAGCCACCGGCAACGGTCCCGCTGCAGATGCCGCTGAGAGGGCTGGCGCCCATGTCGTCGGGCGGCCAGTCGTCAAGCGGCCTACCGCCCTCCCACTCCCTCCCACCCATGCTGCGCCACCCCCTCCTCCCACCCGGGGGGTTCATGAATTTCCGCACCACCCGGCCAGCATTCGGACCCCTGCTACCGCCAACGTCTCCTTCCCAGTCGTCTGCTTCGCCGTCAAGGCCTTTCGTGTCACCTCTAGCTCGTCCAGTGGTGCCACCGGGTGTGAGGGGCGAGAGTGTGCCGGCGATCCGTGTGCCGGCGGTGAAGGCTGCGCCGCCATCCCGACCGCGTGAGCACCCGATGGCGCCGCTGTTGAGGCCATCGCTATCGCCGGCTGCTGCTGCTGTTGTCCCGCCGATGCCGCCTCCTGCACCCGTGTCAGCGCCCGTGTCGGCGCCTGTGGTTGCGCCGGTGCCGGTAATGGCGAAGAGGCCGCCACTGCTGCCTGCAGATGTCAAACCGGCGGCGGCACCACCACAGATGATGCACCATGAAGCGGTCAGCGGGAGGCGGGGAGAAGAAAAGACGTGCAGTACACCAATCTGTGTGTGTGTGTGTGTGTGTGCAGGCATCGTCAACGGCCACAGTCAGCGAGGAGGTGACGGTGGACGTACCGGCACTGATCGCCAAGAAGCGGGAGGCGGAGCAGGAGCTGAAGAAGCTGCACGCCGACCTGGGGCTCAAGGGCGACATACGCAAGAAATATGAAGACAGATCCATCTTCAAGTCAGTCAGTGGACATCACGCCACAGACGGACAGACAGACAGACAGCCGAGCAGCCGCGCAGCCGACACATTGTCTGTCTGTCGATGTGATGTGCGTTTGTCTGTCTGTCTGTGTTTTATTTAGTGTCGATGTGCGTAAGATGCAGAAGGAGCTGGACGAGCCCAAGACCGAGCCAACCAGCTGGGACGACCTACTCAAGGAAATGGTAGGCAGAGGGAGAGTGGTGCCGGCAGGGCCCTGCCGTCCACGCCACTGACTGTACATGTGTGTGTCGCTACGTGTGTGTGGGTGTGTTTAGGAGTGGATGGCCAAGGATTTCCTGGACGAGCGAAAGTACAAGTATCGGCAATTCAAAGCCCTCGCACGCGCCGCGGCGAAGGAAGTCGAAAAGAGGAACCCCGCTCTCGTGGTAAGTGAACCAAACAGACAGACAGACAGACAGACGGACGGACAGACAGCGCCACACGAACACGCTCACTGAACTGAGTCTTCGTGTGGCTGGTTGGTTAGGACGAAGAGGGCGAGCTGCGTCGGAAGGCCTCCTTCGTGGCCAAGAAGGTCGACGCCTTCTGGAAACTGTGCGAGAAGATCGTCAAGATGCGACACCAGCAACGGATCCAGAACCAGCTGCGCGAGGAGCGGAGCAAGCAGCTGGACAGACTGGTCGAGCAGACAGGACAGTTCTTCAAGAACATGGCCACGGGCATCGGAGCTGAAGCCAACGACCAGGAGGCTGAGGGCGAGGGAAGTGCCCAAGCACCACCACCAGAAGGCCACGGCGACATGGCGGCAATGGAGATCGACCAGATCGGCACCGAACCCATGCCCCCTCCACCCCCACCAGCAGTGGCTGAGGAGCCCCTCGCACGCGCGTCGTCTCCCCGCCAGAGGCAGCAGCGGGCAGCTGCGGCTAAGCAAGGGTCCAAGCCCGCCAAGGGCAGGGCCGCTGGTGCTACTGCAGCTGGTCAGGAGGCGGCGGACACAGCGGACGAGGAGTTCCAGCTCGACGACGCCAAAGGTACCAACCACACGCCAAGCTCGGTGCGATGTGATGTGATGTTGTGTGTGGTCGTGTCGTTGGCAGAGTACGGTGATGTGGCTGCGGACGACGAGGCGACGATTGAGATGGAGGAGGCGCAGGAGGGGGAGGGAGTCGCGGCGCGGGAGGCGCAGGAGGCGCAAGACCTACTCAATGAGGCCGAGATGCCCATCGAGCAACTACTCGCCATGTGCGTGCGTCAGTCACTCGGCGAAGTAGTTAGCCCTTAGCCACACAGAGATATATGAGGAACCTCTCCCTCCCTCCCTCCCTCACTGCGTGTGTGCCATCTCTCTGTGTATCAGGTACCGCAGCCAGGCCTCTGAAGGCGATGGGCAGGGAGAGGAGGAGTCAGAGCCACAGGAGGAGAGCGAGGAAGAGGGAGAGGACGCCGGCATGGAAGACGCAACCACACCACAGCAGGAGGGGCAACAGGAAGAGGGCGAGAGCAAAGAAGAGGAGGGCCCCGAGGAACAAGAGGCCGTCCCCAAGCCCCCGCCACTGGCCGTGACGAGGTCGAGACGCGCACGCCCCCTGGCAGCCTCCCAGCCGGCAGCAGCAGCAGCCGACAGCGGACCCTCATCGTCGTCAGCTGCCGCTGATGACGACGCCGGTAAGCTAGCCAGCCAACGCTCGACACCTCTCCATTGATTGTAGCACCGTCCTTCCCCCTCTGTCTGCGTGTGTTTGCGTGTGTGTGCTGTGTTGTTTGTTGCAGATTATGTGGTGGAGGAAGAGGTCGACGACGAGGCCACTCTGGAAGAAGAGGAGGGCCAGGGTGTGATGAGCCATCAGGAGCAGAAGCAGGAGGTCGACGCCCTCAAGGCGGAGGCCGACATGCCCATCGAACAACTCATGGCCATGTCAGTCAATAAGCAATCAGCTTATAACACACTGGCCGGCCACATGAATGAATGAACCACACACCCCACAAATGTTTCGCCCTCCCTCCCTCCCTCCCTCCCTGTGTATGTCTGTGTCATCAGGTACCGTGCTGCTCAGGAGGGTGAGGGCCTGGATGATGATGATGATGAAGAACAAGAAGGAGAAGACGAGCAAGTGGAGAGCGACGAGCAAGGCGGGGAGGGGGAGGAGGAGGAGGAGGAGGAGCAGCCGTCCTCCTCCTCCATGCAGCTGGAGCCATCCCCCACGCCGTCAGCGTCAGCCCCCTCACCCTCCATCAAACGGCCCCCCGCACCTGACGCAGAGATGCCTCCCCCAAAACGCCCCAAGCCGGCAGCAGCAGAGTCACCCACACCCACGCCCTCACCCGCAACACCAGCAGCACCACCAGCACCGGCACAGCGGCGCGCCTCTCCCCCGCTCCCCTCCCCCTCCCCCACCCCCTCAGAGGCCGACAGCAGACGCCCAGACGGTTCAGCTGGAGGCTGGCCAGTCGCCAGAATGGGCCAGGCTGCAAAGAGAGGCGGCAGTGGCGGCAAGGGTGGCCATGGAGAGACGACGCTCGAGACCGTGACGGAGGAGCTGCGGATGGCGCAGCCGACGGGCAACACGCTGTCGACGACGCAGGTGTCGACTCAGGTGCCCTTCCTGCTGAAGCTGCCGCTGCGCGAGTACCAGCACATTGGGCTGCACTGGCTGGCCACGCTCCACGACAAGAACCTCAACGGCATACTTGCGGACGAGATGGGGCTCGGCAAGACCATCCAGACCATTGCACTGCTCGCGCATCTGGCCTGTGAACAGGTATGTATGCAGATCGGCGGGAGAGGGAGCGGGAGGGGGGGGAGGGCTTGGCCGCATCGCTGTGTGTGGTTGGTAGGGCATATGGGGTCCTCATCTGATAGTGGTGCCGACTTCTGTGATGCTGAACTGGGAGATGGAGCTCAAGAAGTGGTGCCCGGGCTTCAAGGTGCTCACCTACTACGGTACGCTGCAGACAGGGACACACGCACAACGTCCACACAAGGATGGTGTGGGTGTGGGGGTGTATGTGTGTGTGTGTAGGTTCTAAGGGCGAGCGTCAGGCCAAGCGTCAGGGCTGGTCTAAGCCCTACTCATTCCACGTGTGCATCTCGTCATACACCCTCGTGCTGCAGGACGCTGTCGTCTTCAGGAGGAAACAATGGTACGCCCGCTGCACTGCACCGACACACACTCACAGAGAGGAGAGGGAGAGACTGGGAGAGATTGTGTCCGCCCGAGCTGTGCTGTGCCTTGTGAGGCCATTGTATTGATTGCAGGTATTACATGATATTGGACGAGGCGCAGAACATCAAAAACTTCAAGTCGCAGAGGTGGCAGACGCTGCTCACCTTCAACACGTCACGGCGGCTGTTGCTCACCGGCACCCCACTGCAGAACGACCTCCTCGAGCTGTGGTCGCTCATGCACTTCCTCATGGTGAGCTAGTTGGCGCGACACACACACACACAATATTGCTCTCTCCCTCTCTCTCTCTGTGTGTGTGTGTGTGTGTAGCCGACTGTGTTTGAGTCTCACGCCGACTTCAAGGAGTGGTTCTCTGACCCGCTCACCGCCGCCATCGAGAAACAACAGGTACACACCACACCTACACACACGTGGGTGGGGCGCTTTCGTGTGTGCGTGATGGAGGTGTGTGTGTGTGTGTGTGTGCAGGTGTCAGGGGAGCAGGGGCTCATCAAGCGGCTGCATGCGGTGCTGCGCCCCTTTCTGCTGCGTCGTCTCAAGAAGGACGTGGAGCAGCAGATGCCCTCCAAGTTCGAACACGTCATCAGATGCTCGCTACAAAAACGACAGAGGGTAAGGTACATGATGACGCATCAGGCCGATCCATCCATCCATCCATCCATCCCATCTCTCTCTCTCTCTGTGTGTGTGTGTGTGTCTATGTGACCACAGGCATTATACGAGGAGTTCATGGCCTCCCGGCAGGCGCAGTCGTGCCTCACCGGTGCGGACTTCATCGGCATGATGAACGTGCTCATGCAGGTCAGCCAAACCACCGACTCACTCAGCCGCCCACACGATGAACACAATCCATCCACATGTGTGTGTGTGTTGTGTTCACCATGTGTGCAGCTGCGTAAGGTGTGCAACCATCCCGAGCTGTTCGAGCCCCGCGGTGTGGAGAGCCCCTTCATCCCCGACTCGCCCCTGGTGTGTCGCGTGCCCTCCTTCATGCACCTCTGGCGGGACGAGCCGCACAACATGACCTCCATGCAGCGAATCAAGTAACCAAACACACACATACACGGGGAAACCCAAGACCACATCGCTGTGTGTGTGTGGGTCACTTCTGGGTAAATGGGTACAGTGAGAAGAGCGCTTTGCCGGTGTGGTCGCTCCTCACCACCGAGTGCACATCAGAGAAGACGCAGATCCTCCGAGCCCAGGAGCTGCGGTACCCCCTCCCCCTCACGGCCGAGTGGACCCCAGACGACGCCACCTTCGAGCACGCCCTCGCGGGCCTGCAGGTGTCCGTCGACCACCCGGGGGCCTCTCCCCGGCGCAAGTCGGCCCTCGATGTGAGTGCCAACCTGCAGGGGTCGTTCCTCAACAGGCTGCGGGGCAAGAGGAAGACCATCGATGGTGGTGCGGGTGGGAGGGGGCAACAGCAGGCCCTCATGCAGCCTGTCGCCACACGCATGCTTAAGAATGACGCCAAGGTGAGAGGGAGAGAGGTTGACAGACAGACAGATGGACAGAGAGAGGCGGGGAAGGAGTGCAGCTTGCATCTTTCTTTGCGTGTGTCTGTGTCTGTGTGTGTGGTGTGGCCGTCTCGCCATCAAGAATCAGGTCGAGCCGGAGCAGCCGTCTGCGTCACAACCACCACCAGCAGCGGCCGCAGACTCGGGTCTCGGTCTCGGTGACAGCGACGAGGACGACGGTCCCGAGGAGGACTTTGTGGGCGGCATCGAGTGGTTCCAGTGCATCAAGTGCGACAAGTGGCGCTGCCTCGGCGACTCGCGCCGCTTCACCCGCAAGGAGCGGAAGCTCATCACCTTCTGCGCCAACGACGCCGAGCTGATGCGGTGCGACCACTGCCACCAGGTCACGTGCGACATGCCGGAGGACGACGAGACCAAATCGAGGCAGGTCAACTGGACGCTGCTCAAGCAAGATGACCGCGCTTTTCGGGAAAAGAAGCGGGCCGAGGAGAAGAGCGCACGGCAGTCCCTCTTGCCACAGCCACCGCAGCCACCGGAGGCAGCCCCCCCTGCACATGCACCACCTGATCACCCGTCCGCCGCCAATGGTCTGTTCAACCCCCCTGTGGCTCTCGGCCAGTCCCGCCCTGCGCCCATGGCCCCTCCCCCTCCCCCGTTCCCAAAGCGAGAGGAGGACGTCGGCATGAGCATGATGGCCGTCGACGAGCGTCCACTGCCGGTGGTCAAGGAAGAGCCCACCAATGACAACCACGGCGTGGGCGTGGGTGTGGCCAATGGTGTCGAGATGGAGGTAGACGTCTCCCCAGCTGTCGACAGCTGCCATGGCGACGGGGGCTCGCCTTTCGGGTTTGCACCCGAGGAGGGGCGGCGGCTGGGGAGTGCGAGTGTGCCGCCGTTGGACGAGTTCGTGCTGGGCAAGATGCGGGCGCAGCTCGTGAGGGAGCACTGGAGGCTCAACTCACACTATGCGAGACACCCCTTCATCGAACAGTCAGTAACGAGAAAGGAATCGACCACACACACACGAAATATTGCATCTCGGGCATGGCATTCATTGTGCTCAGGGCCCTGAAGGACGTCGAGCACCGTGAGGTGGCCTTCCGGCAGGGCCGTTGGCGCATGAACAACGCCCTCAACACTCAGCGGCTGGACAAGGCGCACGTCGTCTACGGCACCGACTGCATCAAGATGGTCAAGAGCATCCTCAAGCAAAGGAGGAGGAGACGACCAGACGGCCATGACGATGACGGTGACGGTGACGGTGACGGTGACAGTGACAGTGACCGGGTGCATCGGGCGCCGCACACAGCGGCGTTGCTGGTGCATGAGCGTGCCAAGTCGAGCCAGGATCTGCTGGACATGACGGCTGCCCTGAAGGAGATGTGTCCCACACCCTTGCAAGTGCTGCACAGGTGCGTCGGCCGGCGAGGGAGCTGACGGGGATGGATGGCTGGATGGGCCTCCGGGCACTCACTCGTGTGTGTGTGTGCTGGGCTCACACAGGTTGTGGCCGATGCTGCGTCATGCCTTGTGCGCCGTGCCCAAGGTCACGACGACAGCCCCGATACTCCAGTACGAGAGACGACACGGGGAGGGAGAGAGGGAGAGGGGTACACCGACACACATTGACATTGTGTGTGTGCGCGCGTGTCAGTCTGACCGGCCCGGGGGGTTGCGACAACGTGCAGCGGTCAGAGATGTTCTTGAGGCCCGTCTCAACGAGGCTCCTGCGCTCAAGGGACACTCTGCTGCACCCCATTCAACTCAAGTACGCCCGACAGAAAGACCGACAGGCACATGCATTTGGCTTATTGCCCTTGTGTTGTGTGTGTGGGTGTGTGGGTGTGTGGGTGTGTGTGGCAAACCAGTCTGTTGTGTTCGTTCCCCGACCGTCGGATGCTGCAGTGGGACTGCGGCAAGCTGACGGTGCTGGATGGGCTGCTCAAGCGGCTCAAGCAAGAGGGGCACAGATGCCTGCTCTTCACACAGGTAGGTGCAGTGCAGTGCACCAGCCACCCCACACACAGACAGAGACACCC
>CDMY01000434.1:16291-31434 GCA_001179505.1 Vitrella brassicaformis | reverse complement strand
CTAATTAAACATCACATCGCACAAGCACGCAACGCCAAGAGAGCCGACGGGGCGCGGTGTGCAACTGAGCACACGGACGCACCCATCGTGCGATCGGGATACTATTGCTTCTCCCCCCGCCACCTCTCCCTCCTTCGCTCCTCCCCCTCTCCCGCCGTTTGTGTGTATTGGGGTGGCGGTTCGTTCCCTTCCCTCCCTCTAGGCGGATTCGTATCTGCCAGCTCGCGTCTTGCCCATGATGTGCAAGATAACCACGATCGCCATGAACACCAACGACAACACCAATACGGTCGTCGGACCACTGAGCAATACAACAAACACATCAACCAACCCAGAATCGCGTGGAGGGCGTTCGTTCGCTGTGGTCGCATACACTTTGAGTCCCGGTGCGTCATCGGTGTAGAACCGCAGGATGCCCTGGGACGAGGCGCCGCGGCCCTTGCTGCTCGGCGCCACAGCAGACGAACGACCTACGTTGCGCCTGTGAGTGACATTACACCCACACCAACACAACACGGGACAAGGAGACCAGAAAGATGAACATCGCCTCCCTCCTCGTGTGTCCGCCGCTATCCGTGTTGTCTTGCTGTGTGTGTGTGTCCGAGTCTGTCTGTTTGTGTACCGTGCGAGCGTGGTGCGCTGTCCTCCGATGGTGGTGGCTGGACCGCCCTTGCCGCTGCTGGCTGAAGTCGCTGCCTGACTGCCGCTCGCTCCACGCGCCTGTGTCAGTCAAGTCAACCACATACAGCCAGAAACACGACGCCAAACAGCCACCGTGAGATGAGATCCCACGCGGACACTCTGCCACTCCCACGTCACGTCTGGCTTGTTGCCCTGAGTGATCTGCCTGTGAACCCGATGCCCTGTTGCCACCCTCGACTTACCATATCTGTCTGCTTGCGATATCACAGGCTAACGCTCTGTTTTGGTTTTGGTTATTGTGTTTAGGGCAGGGCGAAAAACTCATCAGGAGGCTGTAAATACGGGAGGTCTCCCAATGGTTTTCCTTTCGTTCTCGGTGCTGCTGGCCTCATGGCTGGTTGTGGGAGGCCAAGCAGGTAGCACGTGAGAAGAAATCTTTCAGTTTGCATGCATTAACCCAGCTTGTGGTTCGGTTCAGCAGCGTCGAGTCTCGGGCAGATCCATCACGATGGAGGGCCGAAGGCGCAGACCAAGGACAGAGCCGCAGACAAGAAAGAGGTAAGAGGGCCACACGTGCGTCAACTCTCCTCCTCACCCACGCCGCTGCGGTGCACGCAGGCCGAGGCGATGGTGACGAAGCTGGAGAGCATCCAGCATAAGCTGGAGGCCAACATGAAGAGGACCAAAGCACTCAACAAGGACACATCAGAGGGGCTCAGCGACATCATGTCGTCGAACCGCATGGACAAACACACCAAAGACCAATTCGGTACACAAACCACTGCCTCTCGCGTCGCTGCCCTGACTGCTTCTGACCCATGGCAGGGAAGATCCTTAAGTCGGACCGCAGGAGCTTCGATAGGCTGCGTGCCTCGAACAACATGGTGGTGTCCAAGATCAAGAACGCCGTGCACTTCCTCAAGAGGGGCGTCGCTGAGGGCGATGTGGCAGAAGGACTGCACAGAGCCCGACAGACTCTACAGGAGTTTGCCAGTACCTGACCACGCGAGATGCCCGAACGTTGTCATACTCTTGTCAGTGGCCTTGTGTGTGTGTGTTTCTGTGTGTGTGTGTGTGTGTGTGTGTGTGCAGATCAGTTCATCTGGTGAGCCGAGCCGAGTGTAGACGCGGCCAGGGGCTGCGCATGATCGCACGGGTGTTGCCAGCACTAGTGTATATGTGTAGGCTTAAAGCGTGTTGGTCAGTTGGAAGAGAACAGACAGAGATGCCAAACTCAAAAGGGTCTCACATCTTCGTCAGTCACGACATCACTGACTGCATCGCCAGCCAAAACAGACAGCGGGGACGGACGTGCAAAAATCTCATCATCTCGGTTGGATATGCACACACTGCTTTCACACATACACACACACACAATCCTTCCTCCTCCCTCCCTGCCTTGCCTTGCCTTGTGGGTCGAAACGGAACGGAATGGAACGGTGGCAACGCAATGGAAAACCCGTCAAACAAAGACACAGGGATAGACATCGACGTACCCTACTCATTGTGGGCTGGGGTGGTGGTCTGGTTCGCCGCGGCTGTGATCATCTGGAGCTGCTGAAGAAAGTCGTCTTCGGCTTCCTCCGCCTCAGCCGATGTGCCATTCTGGAACGCACCACACACACACAAGCGCACACGCAATAAATGCATCTCCTCTGCCGTCTTGTGTGTGTGGAGCTGCCACCACGCCCCCTCCCTCTCACCTTGGTGGCTTCTTCGACGAGCAACCGATAGGCGACATCGATTCTCTGCCCCCTCGACGCCCCCTCCCCCACCCTGGCAATCACCTGGTCGTCCACCAGCTCCTTGAGCAGCACCTTCTTCTCAAAGTTAGACAGCCGTGATTGCCGGTGCAGCCGACGGATGGCCTTGACGGCCTTGGAAGTCACGGAGGGCTCCACCTTCGGCTGCTGTGGCTGTGTCGGCGTCAGGTCGGACAGATCGATCCAATCCTTTGCTGTTGTGGTGGGGGGCGGGGAGGGTGGTGCTGGCGCTGCTGCCAGGCTGATCTGTGGCGCCTCGAAGGCGACGCTGCCGTTGCGCTCGACGCGGGTCAGGGGGATGTTGTGGAGTGAGATGGAGGGGGTCTGGTATGCAGCGGCGGCAGCAGCGTCTTCGGGTGACTCATTCTCATCAATATCGTTGATGATTTGATGCAGCGGAGTGATCTGCATCCCTGATGGGCCACCCATCTGCTGCTGCCGAATCACCGGCCCGGGCGGGAGGCCCAGCACCTGGTCGAAAAGGGAGAAAGGGCCCCCAGCCGCCAGGTTGGGCGTCACTTGGCTGTTGTTGCTGCTGTTGTTCTGCCCCCGCTTCTTCTTCTTGTTCTGCTGGCCGCCGGTGGTTTTGGTGTCGTCTTGTTCATCGTCACTGTCGCCGTCGTCTATGGATGCGCTGCGGATGTTGCCGTTCTGGTCGATGGTGAAGAACTGATGAGCCACAAACCCCTGCACCCGACACAGCGCACCCCAACACAACACAGCATCGAGGACATTGATGGGCGTCGTGTGTCGGTCGGTAGGTGCGTACGTACCTTCTTGCCGTTGTCGTCGCCCGTCGAGTCGAACATCATGTCGCCGCCCTCCTGGCCGCCCATGAGGATCCGCTTGAAGAAGCCGCCCAGCTGCTGAGGTGCCCCTGGGCCGCCCACTATCACCCTCACTTGCTGCGGCTCCTGGTCGTCCGTGTCAAACTCAAACATGTCATCTGAAATGGTGATCACGGAGAGACATGCGTCCAAGGCATGGGCTACATGGCCTGCCTGGCTGCCCTCATCTGTCTGACTCACCGGGTCCCTCCGCGTCTTCTCTGGCGTCGTACTCGTCCTCTTCTTCCTCCATCTCCTGGCCACCGTCGAATAAATCTGATATTCACACAGACGGGACGGGCGACAGAGGGCGTGTGTGAGGAATGGCATCCCTGGCGTGTGCCCGTGTGGCTGTGTGTTTTGTGTGCGTGCACCGAATATGTTGCCAGAAGCCCACACTTGCTGCTGGCGCCTTTGGACCCTCTGTGGTGCAGAGGCGTGGTGGTGCACCAGCAGCCTGCAGCCGACAAAGAAGAAACAACCAACTAAGTAACTTGTGTGCACCATGTCTAGTAAATCTCGCTCGTTTGCTCGCGACACTGACCATTTCCCATCTAGCTTGTGGAAGACGTTTGTGGCGATGAGACGCCTCCCCGTGGGCACGGGGGAAGAGTTGCCAGAGACCTTCTTGAGGACCACCTCCTCGCACGTCACCCAGGCAGTAGTGCCCCTCACCCGAGCGGCGATGTTGTGCGGCTGGATGACCCGCTGTTTCTCGCCGTCTCTGTTTGTCGCGTGAAAGAGCCGCTTCCATGAGTCCATGATGGCCTCGTAGCCGCTGATGGGCTTGGGCGACGAGGGGTGGAAGCACAAGATCATGTTGTTGTTCATCCACACGGCCTGCATCTCCTGCAGCGACTTGGAAGAGAACCTGACGGACGCAAGACACAGACAGACATCCAGAGAGGGAGAGGGAGGGAGGGAGGAATGTATGTGTGGGTGAAGCGCCGCTTGGCCGGGCGTGTGTCTTCCTTACGCGGCGTAGAATCGTCTGTTTGCCTCGAGGACTCTGAGGTACTCGTCTGTGTGCAGCTTTGAGATGTCATCACGCAAAGCCGCCGCTTCTGTGTACCGGCCCTCATCCGAAGCACGCTGCAGACAGACAGGCAGAAAGAACATTTGAACCAGCAACCTGCACGTCAGTCACCCGCTCCTGTGTGTAGTCGCCCTCCCTCACCTTCATTCTGGTCTCCAAGTCTGCGAGAGCGGCCTCTGTCCTCCACTCCTCATCGTTGGTCGGGAACCACCGCGTCGCTGCCTCCGCCTTCTTGCCTCGAGACTTCTTGGCTTTCGGGGCCGACTCAGGCGCAGCAGCAGCAGCGGATGCATCGCCGACGTCCATCTCGATGTCGCCAAGAGAAGCAAGGGGGGTAAGCGACGGGGGGGCTGTATCAGCATTATCCGCTTTCGCGCTCTTCGGCTTTGCTTCGTCGTCCCCGTCTGAAGGCGGCTCTACAGACCGCTTCTTCGCTGCAAGACGGAGGAGAGGCGGCTGACCACCTGATAATAACACCAGACAGACAGACAGACATCCAGTCTATGTTTCTCTGTCAGTCATGATTCGCTCACCCTCTCTGCGTCGACATTCCCTCCACTGCACGCCTGCGGCCAATCGAGGCGTCGGAAGAGAACCAAATCCCAGCAATCTCCCTCGCGCCAGCCGTGTGGCACCCTCGCACAGCGGCAGATAGAGCCACTGCACAAGGCACAAGCACATGACCATTACTCCGCTCGACGGCTGGAGAGCACTCTGACGCCACCACTGCTGCTGCTGCTGTTGCTGGCTCCTCCTTCTCCCTGGTCGTTGAGCAGCACACTGCTTCACGGCGGAAGCCTCTTCTGCCGGATCCCACCACCGCATGGCGGCTTTTGCTGATCTGCTCCTCCGATGCTCTCTTATGGCTGTCCTTGTCCTTGTGCTGATGGCCTGGCCCTTATGCTCTCTTCTCCCTCTCGAAGCCACTTGCGAGCTGAAAGGCCGCCTAGGGTGCTTCCTGAAACCGTTGCCAGCTTGAGAAAGAGGGAGAACGAGAATCACGGTTTTGATGGCACGACCATCCAGCTGGTCTGGAAGATGGAAGAGGCTTCGTCGTCATCGCTCGTGAGGCAGTCTACGCCCGACTACTCGCCGCCGCCCGCGCCATCTCCGTTGGTGCATCTGAATGTCGGAGGGATGAAGTTCACCACACTCGCGTCGACACTCCAGGTAGGCTGGCAGGTCACTCGCACACCACGGGAGGCAAAAGGTGGTGGCATCTATTTGGTAGCCTGTGGGGTCTGTCTGGTTATGTTTGTGTGCAGACCGGTTTGGCCCAGAATTCTTTCTTCGTCGGCCTCCTGAGTGGCCGCATTCCTGCCTACCGCGACGAGAGCGGCGCATACTTCATCGATAGGTGCGTGGGCATCCCTGCAGAGCTCCCTCACACAAACAGCCGCAGAGGCACCGTCCTCACTCAGACTCTCTCTCTCCCATGTGTTTGCAGGTCGGGTGCGTATTATGAGGCCGTGTTGGAGATCCTCCGCTCCCGGTCCTGGTATTGCCCCCCTCACCTGATGGAGGACCACCTGCTCAAAGAGCTCGACTTCTACAACATTGATATCGAGGCGCTGCTCGAGAACGGTCGCACAGCGGCCGCCCTGCCCCCACCCCTAACTCTCTCTGACCGGAAGCTGGAGGAGCTGGCGCAGGAGCAGAGGTGGGGCGACCAGAAGATGCGCGCGCTCCTGCGCAATTTCGCAGCGGTGCTCTTCAAAGGCTTCCGCCAGTTCGTGGACGGCGGTGGGCTGCCGAGGCATTGCGCAGGGGAGGGGTGGGATGAGGAGCGGCGTGAGAGGGACCACCATCGTGAGGCGTCGGCGTGCGGCGGTGCGGGTATGGGTGTGTCGCTGCAGGCGTGTGCGGTTGGGGTGTTCCCTTCGGCGCGGGAGGAGGACAGGGTGACGGTGCAGATACTCGGCTGGGGCAAGATCGATGTGCACCGAGACGACATTGTGGCCAGGTACGTGATGGGATGGATGGATGACGGAGTCATCGACTTGACTGATTGGAGGGTCGAGAAAACATTCCGTCCTCTGTCTGTCTGTCTGTCTGTCTGTCTGGGCGTGACGATACCAGGTGTCACGTGAGGGGCTCGTCTTTGCCGTCTCGTGGTGTGGGCGGCCATCCCCCCGCTGCCGCCACCCCGCAGGCCCCGCCCCCCGTGTGTTGGGTGGAGCCCTTCTTCTCCGACAGTCTGTGTGAGCTGATCGCTGGCAGGAGGGAGCTTCTCATCTCGTACATGGCGTAAGTGAGCAGTCCCCCACCGATGACCACACAGATGACATGACCACACACCCCATCCATCCCTCCCTGCATCCCTCCGTCGTTGAGTGCATCAGGCAAGAGCACGAGCTGTCGATAGCGATTGAGAAGACGACCCTCCGGATGTCCAACGGCAACGAGGCCTTCTACTACAAGGTCAACTGGATCAGACCACAGCCACCCATCTCACCACCTGCAAAGCGGACATCAGCCGACGGACTGCCCGACGGACCTCATCCAGGCAGCCCCCCCAACGTCGTGCGCACCAAGCTGAGCTCCCACGGCCTCACTGTGGTCACCGGCAGTGGACCCTATTCGCCCCAGTGGCACACTGGGCAGGCCATCGGAGCCAAGGGAAACCGCCCGAGCAGCACGCCGGCGGGTGTGAGGGCCCCGGAGTCGCCCACTGAGGCGCCCTAGAGACTAGAGACAGACAGGCTCGACAGGCTCTGTTGTGTGTGTGCGAATGTATGCTTGCTCTGTCTTTTTCGCTCTCTCTGCGATTCGGACAAAGGGCGGCTGCCACGACGTATGCGTGTGGGTATGTGTGTGTGTGTGTGTCATGCGTGTGTCCAGAGCATAGTCAGCTAAAAGCTGGTTTTCCCTCTCCTGTCTGGCTGGCTGGCTGGCTGGCTGGCTGGGTGCCTGCCCCGCTGTGTCTTGAGTGTGTGTGTTGCGCTTTCTTGTGGCTGCTTCATACAATGGTGCCATTGGCCGATGATGGTTGACGAACACTGTGTTGTGCATGATTGCTGCAAATGCGTTGTGGCCGCCTTGTAGTATAGATGAGTGAGGGAGGGAGGGAGGGAGGGAGGGAGGGCGGAGCACAGACAGGGAGACAAACGGGCAATTCACCATGGATTCCTAATTGGTGGCTGGCGTGGCAATTTTATGCGTTGTACAGTTACAGTATCAGGCACAGAGCATTCCACTCATGTGTGGGGGCTAGGCAGGGCAGATAGGGATTGCGTGTGTTTGTGGTGTGTATGTGTTGATGAGAGAGCCCACCTGGTATGGTCGGTATACACATCACATCGTGCTCATATGTCGGTCGGTGTGCCGCTGGTTTTCAAGGGTCCTTCACACTAGATACACGGTTTTTTCTCACAATATGCTGTGGTACATTTCTGTGTGATGTGAGCCGTCACTCGTTCGCTGACCGTTGCAAATGGACGTCGGTCGCTCCGTGTCGCATCCATCGAACTGCCAGCTGAAGTTCATTCCTCTCAGAGGACACACCGCATTTCACCCAGTCACTGTGCGCGAGCAAGTGTTCGTGTCAGCCAACCTACCATCACTCACGACCACCTTCATTGCCAGACCAATCTTTCCATTAGCAAACCAGCCAACACAAAAGGATGCACACACGCAATTCCCCCCCGGCCAAATACACTACATGTCCCGAGCAGCCAGCCCCTATGCACCTTCACTCGACAGCGCATCACCGCCACCGCACCCAGAACACCCAACCCAACCCAACGCAACGCAACCCTACCCCACCCCCATCAGCTGACTTGTTTGAGCACGGCGAGGACCGTCTCGAACGACGGCCGATCCGCCGGACTCGGCGCCCAACACATCTGCAGCAGCTGCCTGCACACACACACATGGGACGAACCACACACACTCCGCTGTGCTGTGCGCTGCGCGTGTGTCGCCTTCTTGCCTGCCCACCTGATCTGAACAGGTGTGTCGATGGGGATCCTCTTAAGGTCGGGCCGGGCGCCCTTCGAGACGGCGATGCCGATTGAGACGGGCGGCAGGTTGAGCTCCTCGTAGGGGATGCGACGCGAACAGATCTCGTACAACACGATGCCAAACGAGAACACTGCATATAAAAGTACACACACACACACACACAGAGAGAGAGATGCGATCGCTCGCTTGTTTGCGTGTCCTTTGATTTGGCAGGGCCTACCGTCGACTTTTTCGTTGTACTGTTGGTTTGTGAGGACCTCCGGCGCCATCCAGTGGTAGGTGCCCGCGGCGCCCGTCATGTGACCCCAACCCGCCGAACGCTTGATGCGACTCAGACCTGAATGAACGACACACAAGGGAGAGAGGGAGGGAGGGAGGGAGGGAGGTGCTCTCGGCTCCTCTCCTGCCTGCCTGTCTGTCTGTCTGCCTGAGTGTCTGTGTGCTCACTCACCGAAATCGGAGACTTTGGCAAGCGGATTGTCTGACGGCGAGCGGACCGGCTCGGCCAACAAGATGTTCAGCGACCTGCCACACACGAACGATTCCATCCATCCATCCAATAAGGTCATCATCTCTCGATCTCTCCGTCTTGGCTCACTTGAGGTCCCTGTGGACAATCTGCGGTTTGCAGGTGTGCAGGAAGTTCATCCCCTTGGCAATGTCCGTCGCCAGCTTGATCTTCTGCCGCCACGTCAGCGGCACCTGTGGCTGCCCATGTAGCAGCTCGAACAGCGTCCCGCCGCTGCAGTACTCGATGATTACGCAAAGCGGCCGGTTTTTAGTGGTCGCCCCCATCAGCAGAGTCAGGTTGGGGTGCCGCAGGCGCATCATAATGGCCATCTCCCGGTTGAACTCGGTGCACGCCTTGTCGTCGCTGTTGAGGGGCAGGGCCACCGTCAGCTGCTTGACGGCCACCTCGGTGCCCCGCCAGCTGCCCTTGTAGACCTTGGCTGTGGCGCCCTGGCCCAGCAGCCGCTCGTACAGGATCTCCTTTGGATCGACCTCCAACTCCGGCGCCACTCTGTTGTTGCTCGAGGGGCTGTCGGGCGCTGCCTGTGCCGGTGCGTGGTGGGGCATCGCTCTCGCACCCTTTGGCTGCGGGTGGGCATGGTGGGGTTGCTGCGGCGCCGCTGCCTGCTGGTGGTGATGGTGGTGGTGATGAAGGTGCTGTTGCTGCTGCTGCTGCTGTGCGTTGGGGGGAGTGGGGAAGGCTGCTTGCATGAGGCCCGCGTTTCGTCCGGCGGCCACGTGTGCGTGTGGTGTCTGTCCCATCCGCGGCGTGACAGCAGGAGGGGTCATCGACACGCGGTGCATGTGCATCTCCTGCTGGCTGGCGCGGCGCTGCCGCTGCCCCGCACCAAAGGGTGCGTGCTGGTCCATGTAAGCCAAGTTCTGCTGCAAGAAGGGGTTGGACGGTGCTGGTGACCCGCCCGCGCCATGACCACCGCCCCCTGCACGCGCCGAGTGGTCGAACACGCCGTAGGAGGCGTTGCGAAACAGCTCTCCCTGGGGGGGCTGGGGCGGGGGCAGCTGCATGCCGTGCTTGGGGCTCCCTCCCCCACCTTGCTGGTGGTGATGCTGGTGCTGAGCAGCCCACACCCCCTGGATGCCTTGCTGTTGCTGCTGATGCTGCTGCCCGCCAGGGTGTAGCGGCCTTGCGGGCGTCTGGACTCCCGGCGTGTGCTGTGACGATGGGGCGGCTGACACCTGCTGCGAGCCCGAGAAGGGGTTGTTGTGGTTGTGGGAGGAGCCCCGCGAGTAGCGCCTCGCCTCACGCACCGGCAGGGGCAGGGGCGGGATGGGGGCTGGTGGTGGCGGACGGGACACATTTATATTGACGATCTGCGGCGCCGTCGGTGCCCGAGCCATCACAGCACGCCCCACCGGGTGGTCGACGGCTGCTGCTTTGCCGTGTCCGTGCCCCCCACCCGCGGCCGCCATGATCTCTCCAACCGGCATCGTCGCCTGCTTGTTGACGTGATGCTGCTGCTGCTGCTGCTGCAGAGCACCAAGATCTGGCAGCCTCTGCTGTTGCTGCACCCACAAATGCCGACCTCCCCGACCTGCCTCCACATGAGGCGGCCGTGGTGACGACAGAGGGGTGGGCGACGCAGTTTGCGAGGTCCCCTCGGGGGGCTTCCCCCTCCCCACCGGACCGTCCGGCAGCGGCAGCAGCACACCTGGGCCGAACTTGGGCTCCACACCAGGCGGCGAAGAGACAGCCGGTGCCGCCCGCTTCTTGGGCGGAGGCTGTTCCAGTGGCTGAGGTCGGGGGGCGTGTGCTGGTGCCACGGATGGCACCGGGCCGGCAGATGAGGACCGCACGTGGCCTGCTTGCGCTGCAAGCGAGGGGTGGGCAGGGGGTGGGGGAGGTGGTGGGGGCGGAGGGGGTCGTGATGCAGCAGGCTTCGGCGGCGCTTGCTCAGACACTGCCGTCACACCCAGCTCCTTCTGCTGCTCCTGCAATGGCTGCTGTGGCCGAGTGGGACTCGTTACCGCCCTATCCATGAGATCCTCAACCGCCGTTGTCGGCCGGTGTTTGGGTGAGGAGGGGCCTTGTGACTGTGGCTGTGAGGTGTCTGATTGCAGAAACAGGTCCTCGAACTCGTCCTCTGACGCACTCCCGGCCTCGACGGGCGGCCCATCGGCGGATAATGAGGGCTGGTTGGGGTCGGGGATGAAGGGGTTCAGGTAGAGACGATCTGAGGCAGGGAGGGGAGAGAGGGATGGCAAGCACATTGCATACTCGGTGTGTCGGCCTTGCAACCTGTTCTCACCAGACGATTTGGGCAGCTCTATCCCGCTGAGTGTGTCGCACGCCTTGACGACTGCACTGGGGATGTTGTGCCGGCTCCGATGGGCCAGGGACAGCCCCAGCAACGATGCCGACGCCGCGTGATCCCCCGGCCTTTTGTCGCGCTCCCCTGCCTCCCCCTCCCCCTCCCTCCGCCCCACAGCCGGACTGGCGGTCTTGGCCTCATCAGCCCTCTGGGCAGCCACACCCCGCGGCGATGGCGGCTCGAAATCGGGGAACCGGCCCCCACCACGACCGGCGTCACCCCTCTGCGGCGAGTGTGTGCGCGCCATGCCTTCTTTGGGCGAGAGCTGCTGTCGTGCGGCCTGTTGTGGTCGTGCTTGCTGTGGGGGAGGGGTGGGTACGATGGGCGTCGCCCTTGACGCGCGTGAGGTGCGAGGGCTGGTGGGTGTGGGCTGGTTGACGAGAGAGGGCAGGTCGGAGAAGAGGTCCTCCACCACGTCGGGGGGCGACGCCATGTGCGCCAGCTCGGGAAACACACTCTCGAAACGACGACAAAAATCTGATCGATCGACACACGACAGGGAGGGAGAGAAGGCGTGTGCGTCGGATGCGCCCCTGCATCGTCTGTTGTGTGTGTGTGTGTGTACCTGATAGCGCCCTGACAGTCCTAACGAACATGAGATACCTCTCCTTGACGGCCAGCAGCACCCTAGCCAAGCTCCGCCGCTGGTCGCCGGTCACCGACCCCCACCCGCCCTCACTGTCACTCCCCTCAGATATCCCCGACGGCAGGCTGGCCAAAGTCCGCCGCCTCCGCAAAGACGCTTCACTCTCGTCGCCAGAGGGAAACGTTGCCGACGTCTCGGGTGGCTGTGGGGGGTATGGGGGCATCGGATTGGTCGACGCGAAGAGAGAGGCCGCCGACTGGCTGGGGGATGAGTCGAAATCATCAGCAGCCGTCGACTCCATCATCAGACTGTCAATGTCAAATCGGAGGGAGGACCGGGCGTGGCCAAAGGACCGCGACCGTTGCTGCTGATGCTGGTTCTGGTGCTTGGGGGAGGGAGAGGGTGTGCGGGAGGGGTATAGCTTCAGCACGAGACGGCCGAGGATGTGCGTGGCGATCGACAGCAGCGCCCAAGACTCGTCGATGAGGGCAGTGATGACCCCCAGATACAGCACGAAGTACCTCGACCCAATGCAGCCGGGCTGACCCCCGTCCGGCGGTGGCTCAATCAGCCGCGCGTTGAGGCGGGCGAGGGCGGGGGCCAGGTCGAGCAGCGAGGTGAGGACGGTTGGGTGTATGGGTGACATTGTGGGGTCGTAGATCTGCGCGGCCTGCTCGAGTGTGAGCATGTTGGTAGCGAGGTAGCGGTCGATGGACCAGTTGCCCTGGAAGAAGAGCTCCCACCTGCTGTGGGTGCTGACCTTGGCCTGCAGGAACCGACTGTACTCGGCTATCACCGCCTTGAGGTTCTGGTCGTCGCTGGTGCTGAGCACACTGGAGTTCGAGTCGATCCGCTCCACAATCACGTCCTCCGGGCCGCTGCTGACCCCGCTGCTGTTGAGCATCATGATGTGGTTCTGGCTGCCCTGCAGGTCGGGGGTGTGGTGGGGGTGGCTACTGCTGTCAGGGAAGGGCTCCATCCACGCGCCGTGTATCTTGTCGAGCAGGTTGATGGGGAGGTTCTGCATGACGGCCTCGAGGGGCCCCTGCTGGCACACCTTGTGCACCAGCAGCAGCACCTTGAGGGTCACCACAGGGTCCGAAGTGATTGGACGAATCTGAAAAAGAAGAGTAGAGGGGCGAGCTCGATTGATTGCACTGTACTGTGTGGTGTGCTGTGGCTTGGCCTGCTTGGCTGGCTGAGCACTGACCATGAGTCTGTCGAACAGCCATTGGTAGGCCTCTCTGCATTGCTGGGCGGTCTCCTTGCCCCACAGCTCGATCAGGATGGTGCGGTAGTACTTGGGCTTGGCCCCCTCAACACGCCTGCAGGAATTGTGTGGGCAAAACCACATGTGTCAATCACATCCATCACATACAAACACACCAGCGGCCTGCGGCGAGGCCCCTCTGCTAACTCTTTCCTTGCGTACTTGTTGGTGGCCTTGGCCACGCACCGGTTCTTGGGATCAAGGCCGCTGAATAGCCTCAGCATCGTGTCCACTATCAGGCACCGTTGTCGTTGAGATGACCGAGAGGAAAATCAATGCTCAGCGAACCTCAAGTGTCGTTCTTTCGTTTGTTTCAGCTTCGCCTGAGGAGAGCATACCGTCGTGGAGTTGGGGAGAAAATGAAACGCACACACAAGCTCGCAAAAAAGCTCGCAGATGTCGTTCCGGCCGAAGAAAAAGGCACAAAGAAGGAAGACAGGCCTCCAAGAGACCGAAGAGCGATGAGCGCAGCAGAAGGACTCTCGCGCGTCGTCGCAGCGCTGCAGGAGGTCATGACGCAGACAGGGAGGATAGACAGACGTCTGCTGTGGATGGCGGCATGCCGCCTGTCACGGCACATGCACACGGCAGAAGGCATACACACACGAACCAGGGACTTCACACACGCAATAAGTATGTGAATGAGTCACAGTATGTATGTGAGATTCAGTCATGCAGTGCACTCTGAGTCAATCAATCAACGCACACACACATGCATCCTTTTCTCTGTGTGTATCTGTTTGTCTGTGGTGCAGATGCAGTCAGTCGGGGCTTCCCTGCCAACGGCATGGCTCTCACGACCCCTCCCCGCCACGCCCTCCTGTCGTCGTCTTCACGCTCATCTTCATCGCGCCTCCCCCACCAGCCGCACCACCACCTGCAGAGGCGTGGCTTCGCGCGCACCCCGTGGGGCGACTTCGGCTTTTCCTCCTCTTCTTCGCTGTCCGGTGACGTGCAGAAGAAACTCAGAAGGATGGAGCGGACGGCCGACGAGGCGCCTGATGACGCATACCGGCAGTCGGCTTACCTCAGGGTGGGTGAGGAGGAGAAGAGAAGGAGATGGATGGACGAAAGAGGGCGGCGGTGTCACCACTGTGTGTGTGTGCGTGTGTGGGGGTGGGATGGTTCTTGCAGGAGCTGAATCGGTATGACCCGCGGCGGGTGGTGAGTCGTTTTGAGTCGGGGGGGTTTGCGGTCAACGACGAGAGCGTCAAGGAGTACATCAAGGCCCTGGTGATGCTCAAGCGCCTCGACAACGTGGACCTGCAGGCGCTCATGCACCAGCAGGGGCGGCTGGCGCCATCATCCCCCTCGTCGCCATACGACTATCCCTCCAGCGCACACACGGGGCCGCACCCGACTGCGGATAGCTTCAACTTCGCCGGCCCGCAGGTATGCATCTTTTCTTTGCACGTCAGCTCACGTAAGGGAACTCTGTGGCTGTGTGTGTGTGTGTGTGTGCAGGGTGGGGGTGGTATAGGGGGCTCTGACGTCAAGGTCAGCATGCCCGACGAGCCGCTCAAGGTGGTCCTGCAAGACTCACACAAACTTAACTTGTACGGAGCGCCCCGGAATCACACCACACCCAACACCCGACACACACCTCCCCCTCCCCCCCTCTCCCTCTCTCTGTCCGGTTGTCCTTGCCTCGGTCAGCTGGCGTGTGGTGCGCTCCACCCTGTCGATGCTGATTATCGTGGCGGGCATGTCTGTGTTTGCGGAGGGCTTGGCGTCCAACGTGCAGAAGGGTTTCGGCATGGCGACCAAGAAGGTGCACCCCGTGAGCGACACCAAGACCAACTTCAGCGACGTCAAGGGGTGCGACGAGGTCAAGGAGGAGCTGCAGGAAATCATCTCATACCTCAAAGATCCCAAGAAGTTCACGCGGCTGGGCGCCAAGCTGCCCAAAGGTCAGTCATTAGCCGGACGGACAGAGGGATGGATGGATGGATGGAAACACACCTGTAACGACACGCGCGCCCCCCCCTGTGTGTGTGTGTGTGCCTGTGTGAGTAGGTGTGTTGTTGTCGGGTCCTCCGGGTACGGGCAAGACGCTGCTGGCTCGTGCGATAGCTGGGGAGGCCAAGGTTCCCTTTATTCAGGCGTCGGGATCAGAATTCGAAGAAATGTTCGTCGGCGTCGGTAAGCTACCCCTGCCCCCTCCCCCTCCCCCTCCCCCACCCCCACCCATTCCTTCTCTCTCAGGTGCCCGTCGT
>CDMY01000434.1:0-15991 GCA_001179505.1 Vitrella brassicaformis | reverse complement strand
ACCCCCACCCATTCCTTCTCTCTCAGGTGCCCGTCGTATTCGGGATCTGTTTGGTGCTGCCAAGAAGCACTCCCCGTGTATCGTGTTTATAGACGAGATCGATGCCGTGGGCTCCAAGCGGTCCAACCGGGACAACACCGCCGTCAGGATGACGCTCAACCAGCTGCTCGTGGAGCTTGACGGGTGGGCCAGAGGGTGGTGTGTTGGACAGCTGCAGCCCTCACACTCAGACAAGGGCGTGTGTGTGTGTGTGAGTCAGTTTTGAGCAGAACCAGGGAGTGGTTGTGATCTGTGCCACCAACTTCCCAGAGTCGCTTGACTCGGCGCTCACCCGGCCGGGACGCCTCGACAAGAACGTCGTCGTGCCTCTCCCCGACCTCGCAGGCAGAAACGAGGTGACTTGATTGGCTGGATGGATGGATGGACAAGCAGAACACACACACATCAATCCTTCGCTGCGTGTCTGTCGGTGTGTCCGTGTGTCCATGTGGGGGCCTCTTTCAGATCTTGCAGATGTACGGGTCTCGCGTGATACTGGGCAAGGACGTGGACATGGACGTGATGGCGCGGCGGACGGCGGGCATGACGGGTGCGGACCTGTTCAACATCATCAACATCGCCGCCGTCAAGTCGTCGGCAGAGGGGCGGCCAGACATACCAATGGAGTACCTCGAGCAGGCATTTGACCGCGTCATTGTTGGTCAGCACCCACATGATAGAAAAGCCAGCCAGCAGAATGTGTATGTGGCCATCTATCTCATATATATGTGTCTGCTCTGCGTGTGTGCAGGTTTGGAGCGCCGCAATCCGATGAGTGAGGAGGAGAAGCGGATGACGGCCTACCACGAGGGCGGCCACACGCTCGTCTCCCTCTACACCAAGGGCGCCGACCCTGTCCACAAGGCAACCATCATGCCGCGCGGAAACGCTCTCGGAATCGTAAGCCTCACACACACACGCGCGCACACACACGCACACACAGAGCATGCCCACCAGAAGCGTGTTTGCATTCTCCTCCCCCTCCTGGACACAGACATGGCAGATCCCGCCCGCGGAGCGTTATTCGGAGCGTCTGTTCGAGTTGCAGGCTCGGCTGGACCTGCTGATGGGGGGCAAGGCTGCCGAGGAGCTCATCTATGGTGCCGACAACGTGACGGCGGGGTGCATGTCGGACCTGCAGCAGGCCACACAGATAGCCCGCAAGATGGTCATGCAGTGCGGCATGGGCGTCGACGACTCGCCGGTGCCCATGTTTATCGACGGCCAGGTGGGTGGTGTGAGTGGGTTGTGGGATTGATTCAGTGCAGTGCAGTGGATGGGATGAGTGGGTTTGTGTGTCCCTTGTCTTGTGTGTGGTGTGTGCGGTGCCATGCACGTGTCTGTCAGTCGTACGGCGCGCTCTCTGATGAGCAGCGGCGCAAAGTGGACGCGGCCGTGCAGAAGCTGCTCAACGTATGTATATGAGTTCCACTCGACGTGTGTCCGTGATGTGATGTCTTCTTCGGTCGACCTGTCTGTCTGTCTGTCTGTCCGTGTGTCGTGTGTGCAGGATGCCTACGCCCGCGCATCGACCATTCTCAAGAACAAGAAGATGCAGCTCCATCGAATCGCCGAGGTAACCAAACAAACCACACAAACCAAACAAGGCATTTTCATCCCATGTGCCACGTGTGTGTCCTCTGCTTGCGTGGGTGTCGCGTGGATGCCACGCAGAATTTGGTCAACTACGAGACGTTGTCCAACGAGGAGATCGACTTGGCCATCAACGGCAAAGGCCACGAGATCTCCCGGCTGCGTGAGCAGCAGAAGAAGGAGAGGGAGAAGAAGCAGCAGCAGCTCGCCACCGCCGCAGCAAACATCACCAGCGCCATCACACAGGCGCTATCCCCCGCCTCAGGCACACCAGACCAAGGCGGCAAGCCGCCCCCGTCATCAGCACCAGGAGGCGGCAGCGATCGGCAGCAACCGTCTGAGATACTGCCTGAGTCCTCGGATGGCGGCTCGGGGAATGCAGACGCACTTGACGAGTCGGCGCCCCACCTGCACCCCTCCCCCTCCACGCCCACACCGTCAGTCGCCGCCCACCTGAATGAGTCGACATGAGCAAGACACGGCAAGAAGAAGCTGCTAAAGCGTCTGTATAGCTGGCCAGGGGTTCATGCTGTCTTGCTGTGTCTCTCTGTTCACCTCACTTGTGCGTGAGAGTGTGGCTCTCCAAGATATATATAGGTCTGAATCTGTGTGTCTGTGTGTGGACCTGCTTCTCACGTGCACATGCACGTGTGTGAGATCTCTCTCTCTCTCTCTCTCTCTCTGTGTGTGTGTGTGTGTGTGTGTGTGTGCATGGACTATGGGATTTTTGCGCCCTCTGCGTCTCCGTCCGTCGATCAATGAGACAGTGAGTGAGGCGCCCTGCGTGTCACTGAGCACGATGCGTGTCACTGACCATGTCATGTGGATGTGCCAATCCATCAAATGTAGAGAACAACCTCAAGAATGTCGCGCGGATCCCTTGCCGGCGAGCTCAGCTCCAAGCCCCCCAAAAGCGCGCAAACACAACAAATCACGATGACTGACCGCCATTCTCCCGTTGAGCCCGACGCCGATGAGGAGGATACGGAGATGCAGGCAGCCACCGCAGGCGGCATCCCGCTGGGCGGCGTTATATACTCGTTCAAGAAGGCCAAGCGGAACAGCCTGTTCTACTCGGGGCTGCTCTACACGACCTTCCTCGCCATATTCGTGACCATCACCATGCTCATACGGCCGGTCGACCAGACCTTCCAAATACAAAACGCAATCATAGGTCGGTCAGGCGGCCAGACAGACAGACAGACAGGCAGAAAGGGGAGAGAGAGCGAAAGAGGGGCGAAGGGTGTTTGTGTGTGTGTTGGATGAACGCAGAGGGCATTGCAAAGGACGACATGGACAGCCCGCGATTTGAGAAGACGGTAGGTGTATACTCATCCAGAAACAGAGAGAGAAAGGAAATCTTGGGTTCCGATTGATTGATTGTGTGCGGTGCAGTTTTTCGACATGGCCAATTATGGGGACTTCTGGGTCTGGATGTTCGAGGTCTTCTACGGTGAATGAGACAAACACAGAGAGACGCGCACACACACACAGTCGGCTGCACACACACCCCGCACACGAAGCAGAGAGAGACAGAGAGAGGGGAGAAGATCAATGTGCAACTTGTGGCGCAGGGAATGTGTTCGAGGGTGAGTGGTACAATGGGGAGCCGCGCAACAGGTCACACGAATACGAAGATGTGCCCGTCATGAGGTAGGCAGGCGAGTCCACAAGTGCATTCACCCATCCAAATGGGTGCACGAATCACTGGCCCGCGCGCCCCCCTTCTTCGTATCTGAATGGACCTTTCAATGCAATCCAGGTACAATCGCCTGCAGACTGCGATCAGGCTCCGTCAGTCACGGGTGGAACGCGGTAAGCCCAAAAACAGACAGACAGACACCCCATGCATGTATTTGTATAAGTGTGGATGTAATGTCCCCCCATTGTGGCTGCCTGCCTGCCTGCCTGCCTGTTTGACTCCAGACAGCTGCAAGACTGAGGAAGATAACCATGAGCTGTCTCGACCATGCTGGGGAGACTACGGCACGGCCACAGCTGTCGTAAGACACTCACTCATATGTCTCTGATGTCTGTCGTATGTCTCCGACACACGTGTGTGTGTGTGTGTGTGTGTCCTCTGTGTGTGTCCTCAGACAGGCAACAAGCACGCGGACCGCCCCACCACTGATCTCACTCGTTGGAGCACCGACCTCAATTACTTCGAGGGACGGCACGACGACGGCAAGCAGTACAAGAAGTCGGGCTACTACGTTGACCTGCCGATCAACGCCACGCGGACGCTGGAGATACTGCAGACCTTGGTCGCCGAGCGATGGGTCGACGAGAATACTCGCGGCATCGCAATCGAAATGAACAGTAAGACAGACAAGGAGAGGGGGAGAGAGGCAGGAATGCAGTGCAGTCGTGCTTTGTGCCCTTTTGTTCTCTCCTTGGTCCTCAGCGTACAATCCCGCCTATGACATGAGCACCGTCACCCGCTTCAAGGTCGACATCAGACCGGGGGGGCTCTTCATACCGTCCATTGAGGTACCTTACCTTGACATGCACAGGAAGGAAGACACGGCTAGGCGAGACACACACTTGCAATGCAATCAGTCACTCTTTGCTCCTCTATCTATGCAATGCATGACAGATCTTCAGCGCCCGTCTGTACCCGTACACGTCGTCGATTGACGGCTTCCGGGCCTTCCTTGAGCTCGTCTTCTTCTTCGCCCTCCTGTACTACTTCTGGCGTGAGGGCATGGAGATGAGGACGGAGGGATGGCGGTACGCACAGTCGTTCTGGAACTGGGTCGAACTCGCCAACCTTACTTTCTTTGTCGTCATCATGGCTTACTGGTGAGCGAATGATGACGTGGTGGCGGGAATGAGCGGAGAGTGACGAAGGGGTTGTGGTTGTTGGGCTGTTCGTTTGTTTGTCAGGCTGCGGTACATCGGCACTTTTGGCCCTGACCGTGTGTCGTTCAAGGAACAGTCGGTGGACAAGTTCCAGGACCTGTACACGCTCACACAAGTCTTCTCTTTCACTGGTGGGTGGGATTGGGTGGGCTGCGGGCGGTGGGGACACAAACAAAGACAACGAGCAAACACCGCGCTCTCCGTATGCGTGTGTGTGCGGTACAGCCAACATGGCTGCGGTGAATGTGGTGTTTTCGTTTGTCAAGTTCTTCAAGTTCCTGCAGCTCAACCAGCGCATGTTGCTCATCTGGGACGTACTCACGCACGCAATGGGAAACATCATACCTTTCATGGCAAGCCAACCCCCCTTCCCCGCCCTCCTCATGGGTCTGCGTGACCTGACCTGAGTCTCTCTTTCTCTCTCTCTCTCTTCCTCTCCCTCTCCCGTGCACGCAGGCCATTTTTGTGCTCATCACATTCGCCTTCACCTTTGCCGGCCACTGGCTGTATGGCTCCCGGGTGTTTGAGTTCCGCACCTGGAACGTGGCCTTCGGGTACCTGCTGAGGACGCTGACGGAGGGCATCGAGTACGAGACGCTCAAGAACGCCTCGCCCGGCGCCACGCCATTGTATGTGACGGCGTGGATCGGCATCGTCACGCTTGTGCTGCTCAACATGTTCATTGCCATACTCACTGACTCGTACGCCTTCGTGCAGGTGAGAGAGAGAGAGACACACACACACACACGCACAGAGAGAGAGAGAGGCAGCCATCGTGTGTGTGCGTGTGTGTAATCAGAGCCGGACCAAGAGAATGGACGAGTTGGAGCGGGACCATGTGGAGGACAAGGAGAACGACTGGCTGCTCTTCCTCAGGTCGAAGCTCTGCTGCTGCTTCACGCCAAGAAACCACGAGACCGAAAAGAAAATCGTAAGAATACATCAATCAATCAGTGTGTAATCGTATCGATGTCTCCACCCAACTGTCGACTGTCGATGTGTGTCTGTCCCTGCATCCTCTCTGCAGCTGCAGTTGAACAAGAAGGCTCGTGAGATGAAGGAGGTGCTCGAGATGGTCGACCAAGAGAGACTATGGCACACCGTCCTCCAGGTCAGTCAGTGAATAAGTGCGATGCAACCGAACACGGGGGCAATTGATCGATTTGCCTGTCTGTCTGTCTGTCTGCCTGTGTGTCTTTCTGTGTGTGTGTCTGTCTGGCTGTCTTCCTCCCTCGGCAGACAGTGACAACAGAGAAGGACGAGCTGTCCGTCGAGGACGTGAGGCCCGTCTGCCGTGCCGGACATGAAGGAGTGCCAGAAATGTTCCTCGCCGGGCTCGTAGACGCGCAGGTCAGTGTGGGACAAGGAGGGGCACACTCACAAAGACACTCTATTTGCCTCCTGTCCATCTACCTGTCTCCCCTTTGTCCATGTGTGCAGCAACTGACATTGGACAAGCCGCCCCGTCCGGCCACCACTATGATGGAGATCGGGTCGCTACAGACGCAGATATCGGCTCTCGAAGGTGACTTGCAGGCGCTGCTGGACATCAACGTCATCCAGTACGAGACCAAACCCTCACGGCCCTCCAGTAGAGCAGCACAATATTCCGTAGGGGGGGCCGGGGGTGGGGGGCCGCCACTGTAGCTACCAATTGCACCTTCATGCGTGTCTGCGGATAGATAAGCCATTGATGCGTGTACTGCTCTGTCCATGTGTCTATGACGAATGAATGGACCACAAAGTCGTTTGAATCCTGTATATGTGTTTCATCCGTCACCTCCTATATGTGCTCCATTTCCAGTGCGTGCCTATCTGTCCTCACACACATTGGGCAGGCCGTCACGAGAAGGCGAACCAGCCCGATTCCTGAGGATTCTCTGCGTCGTGCTGCTGCAGCGGCTGGTAGGTGGCCAACACGGGCCCGCCAGACGAGGCCGTGCTCTGTCGAGGGCCCCCGTCCATGTCAAGGGATCGAGACACAGTCTGTTGCGACGGAGGAAGAAGATGTATGTCGATGCTCTTGTCCTCTGTACACACATATACATGCAGAAGCCTTTACGCGGACGTGTGCGCATCTGTCAGTCAGTCTGTCTCCTGTCTCACCGAAACTGAGCTCGACGCTCGCTGCGTGTCCTTCGTGTCCCTTTGTGTTGTTGAGCTCAAAGTGGCGACGTCTGAGGACAGGGGTCTTTTGCAGAATGCTGTACACCTCTCGCTTCAGCGGAATGCGGCACTAGAGACGACGACAGGCACAAGAGACAGCCGGTGGGCCGCGAGATTCCCTTTTTCTGTCTCTCTGTTGGTAAATGTGTGTTACCCACCTCTGCGATAGTTTCGTGGCGCGCGAAGCCTTGGTTCATGACCTTCAGATAGAGGTAGCGGTCGGCCGGCCGCACGGTCACGACAATGTCCTCCTCCCACTCTGTATTACCTGATCGATCGACAGCAACCAACGGATGAATGAATCTGAATGAATCAATGAGGAGTCGCGAAGCCTCAATTGACGCCATTTATCTATTAAAGGTAGGCTTACATCCCATCTGAACGCTGGTCGTCTGGTCTGGCTTGTTGCCACACGCAATCTGATGACCCATCCCATCTATGTGTAGATCCGTGCACTGCACCTATGTGTCGGGTGTCTCTGTCGGTGTCTCCCTGTAGGTCCCTACCGAGACGTAGGCCTTGTTGCTCGAGAGGAAATCCAAGCTGACAAAACACAAAGGAGGCGCGGCACGACGAATGAGACGGGAGACACACAGAGGCCGGGCTGCATCACATCGTTGCTGTCCGCACCGACCTCGGCAGATTCTTGACGCAATGAACACGAACCTGTCAAAGAGGGAGGGAGAGACACAGTGAGTGTATATATGTGTATGTGTATATGCATTGCACCTACCTTCAGGTTGCTGTGTGGGTAGACGTTGTGAGTTTCTTCGATGCACCAGCCGCACAGACGGGGCAAATATGGACCCAACAAAGGAATGTCACTCCACGAGGTGCACCACACCCTATCGTACATAGCAGTGATAGCACGAGTCACTTACCCCACCAATGCATCTCTCCCTCGTTTGCTCGGTCGCCTACCTGTCTGCGACGCATGGCAGCCAGGATGTGCGATACCACCATGCCAGCGCCAACAAGATGGCCAAACATACCGGCAACAGGAGGATACTGTGGTTGCTCCATCGCCCCAGCATGTGCGCATGCTGGGGCCTTTCTGCCTCCTGAAATTCTCTGGCTTCCGCTGTTTCTGCGCCATGGTTGTTGCCGGTGGTGGAAAGGCTGTCCGCAGCTGTAGTGGGTCGGTTGGTCTCGACTGGACTGTTTTTGAAAGCCTGCAGCGAGGGGGTGCATGAGACACTGCTGGCAAGCAGAAACAGCGCCGCTGTAATGGCCAGAAGGCGGTGGGAGAGCTGCATCCGTCTCACTTGAGCCTGGGGGCATGCCCCCACTGCATGCCTCAGGCTCGCGCGAGGCAGTGGCAGACTGCCGCCCCAGTCGCAGTGACCGACAATTATGGATTCTGCTCCAGCAGAGGCAGCACATGCTTCCGGTCCCCTCGGATGGCTTGGACGACAGGCGTTCCTCCAGCAGGACCACCACACGGATGACGATGACGGCGCGGACACAAAGGAAACCACCTCGCCGGACACCCAGTCTGGTCATCCTCTCATTGCTGCGGCAGTGACGGCAGCAGAACCGCCGGACCACGAAGACAAGAGGCATGATCCTGCTGCTGCTGCAGTAGCTGTTGCGGATCCCTCAGAGTCTCCCCATCTCCCCATCTCGCCACAGCACGCAGATGACCGTGTCCTTCTGCTGTTCGTGTCGCCCTCTCAAGATGTAAGCCGGTCGCCAAATGGGCAGGGCCTTTCGCCTGTTGGGGAGAGGGAGGGGCGCTCACCGAGTGATGCCCTGACCGTGTATGATGGCAGCCGGCAACCGACTGAGAAGGCGGGACAGGAGGCAGTGTCAAGAGAAGAGGGGCCGTCTCCTTTGACGCTGCTGGCAGCAATCGTGTGAGATATACACGATAAACAGACGATAAACAGAAAGGTGGGTGATTGTTTGTGTGTGTCTCGTGGATGCAGTGCCCTTTGTCGACGCTACTGGGCGTTGTTCACCGCCAAAGTGAGCCCCGTGCACGGCGCAACTGCAGATGATGTAGACACGGATAATGTGACAACCCTCGAGCGATTCCTGGAAGACTTGCATGGCCTCATCGAGCCGACACGCGATGGGGGCCAGCCAAAGGGGATGCTGCTGTCGCGCGACGTGCGTGAGGAGCCTCCTATCGGTGACCTGATCGCCGGCATTGAGGCATTAGGTGGGCAGACAGAGCCTGACACGCCACGTGCATGTCTCCCTGTCTGCATGTGTGTCTTTCAGCTCGGCTCAGCGGCCGGTCTGCTGAACCATCGACCATCTCCCAGGTTATTTTGCTTCTCTACGACCTGGCTTTCTCCCTCCCACCTTCCCAAGTTCCGACCCTCTTGGACATCATCAAACACCTCCACTCAATCCTCGCCGACGCAAAGCAGACTGGCAGACCGCAGCAGCAGCAGCAGCAGCAGCAGCAACGGAGGCCCCCGCGGCCACAGACAAGGATACAGCCGTTCTTTCCCTCTCCTGTTCCCGCATCGAGGCAACAGCCGCCGACGTTCAGACAGAAATGGCCAGACGGCATTGGTAATGGGGACATTTGGCAGGCTGTGGCGTCTGCGCGTGAAGGGCTGATGTACCACATGCGGCTCTGCGATGAGCTGACACAGGCAAGGAGCAGGGCAAAACAGAATGATGTGGAAGTCACTGCTGTTCTGATTGTGTCCTGTCGACATGCAGGAGAATCGTGAGCTGAAGGCGAAACTACGACAGCTGACGCGCTGCAGGGACCCTTTCCATTATGACACGCCCATCCACGGCATGCTTGAAGAGTTCCTGAGAGAAGAAGGTCACTCTCTTCTGGCCCCACCACCACAGGCACCACAAGCAGCAGCAGCAGCAGCAGCACAGGCTGCACGCCCAGACTTCCTATACGACGTGTCTCCGTTCGACACGAGGCACCACCAAGACAGAGCAGCCAAACCGGCACCACCCTCATCATCTCGCCCCGTCTCCTCCCAGCCCCCATATGAGTCCCTCCCCTCCCTGCCCTCACTCGACACAAATCACGAAAAGATGGACAAGAGGACAGGTGTGTTGGCGATGACGTCACAAACCATCATGGATAAAGGGAGAAGGCCAGGGGGGCGGAACGTGGTGAGAGGCCAGCATGCGAGCAATGGTGGTCGGGGAGGGAGGGCGAGGAGGACACTCAGCCAGTGAGTGAGTGCTGCGGGGAGGGAGGATGCGTATCGACTGTGGTGCCTTAACTTGTCCATGGAGATGTATGTGAGAGATTCTCAAGTGAGTGCTTGCATGGATACGCACGCTGACTTCCGCTTAATACTGAGAGAGATGCAAAGAAGAATCGTCCACTCACTCAAGTCAGGCACAAACAGTCGACACGCATGGTCACACGCATTCAGTATCAAAACTCACATACACACACACGAGACAGACAGACAGACAGACACACATACACACAAACAAACGAACAAACGCTTCACCCCCACTGCCCCCCGACCTCCCGACTCTGCCGCCGCCGTGCCGGCCATGATCACACCACAGCCACAGGAGCCGTCTGTCCGCCCTCCTCAGCGTCCACCAGCTCCTCCTCATCCGAGTCCTGATCATCAAGCTGCGTCAGGAGCACCATGGCATTCGGACACAGGCCCATCTCCTCGAGCGTCTGCGTGCCCGCCGCCTCCAGCTGACGGCTCGGGAAGGAGCTGCCCAGGATGAACCTCACTGGCACGTCCACCGCACCCCCCTTCCTCTCGGCCGTGAGGGCGGGCAGGGCGCCCGCCCACTCGTAGAGGGTCGTTACGGTGGCACTGCGCAAAAAGTCCCGCTCCACCCGCACGCCGCTCGGCAGCCGGAGGGCGATCTTGGTCAAAGTGGCCTTGGGCGGCGGGTTTGCGGCGAAGCTGGCGTCCTCCTTCCTGAAGGCGTCGGCCTTGGCCTCCCTCTCGCGCTTGATGGCCTGGCGCTCCTCCTCGCGCACACGGGCCCGCTCGATGGCGGCCTCCTGGGCGGCCCGCAGCTTGGCCTCCCGCTCCATCTCTATTTGCCGCTGCTTCTGCCGCTCCTTATCCCGCTCGGCGTCGAGTCGGAGAGACTCCTCGTACTCGGCGTCCTGCTGTGCGCGGAGGAGGCGGTCGTGCTCGTGCTGTGCCTGCCTGCGCCTGATCTCCTCCCGGTGCTGCTCCATGTGCTCCAGACACTGCGTCAGGTTGGCCACCACATTGTCGCGGTTTATCTCGCCCTCCTGAACATTGATATATGGACACAGATGGGGACAAGACAGAGAGAATGGCGGGCCACCTCCCTCCCTCCCTCGTTCCCTGCTGCTCGTTTCCTCCTCACCATAATGGCGATCTGTCTGAGTTCGTCGAGTGAGGCGGGCAGCACGATGCTCATGTGTGGGTATCTCCTGCACCGCAGCAGCCGCGCCACCCGGTCGCCCTCCCGGTGCCGCAGCTCATCGCCCCACACCAAGAAGTGCTCATCCAGCATCGACCGCACAAACTCGTCGCCCAGCACCTCTCGACAAAACGAGGCCGTGGGCGCCGCGTCGTCGCTGTGCAGATACACCACCAGCAGCTTGAGCTGCCGCTTGGCGTCGGCCACGGCTGCCCCGAAGCTGCCCGGGAGGAACCGGGGTCCGTTGCCGTACTTCTTGCGGAACATCTGGGGGAAGGATGTGCTCGGCGGGCCGAAGATGAACAGCGACACGAAACTCAGCACTGACCCGCCCACACTCACGACCGTGTCGAATGCACGGTGCACGAGGGAGAACAGCCAGCTGGACACCGAGCTGCGCGTGGACACGGCGTCGTCATCGTGGCGTGCGCCGGGCGGGGGGGCGCTGACTGACGAAGCGGGCGGTCGGTCGGATGCGGTGAGGAGCGGCTGCAGCAGAGGGCCGGTGGAGGACACCGACGACGCCACTGGTCCGCTGGGGTTGGCGCCGCTGCTGCTGTTGGTGTTGTTGTGGTTGTGGTTGTGGTTGTTGTGGTGGCCTGCCATGAGGGGTGCGGTCTCCTGCCTCTCTATCTCTGCATTGGCGAGATGAAGCGACACGGCCTGCTCCAAATCCTGAGACGAATCACACACGACAAGCACACAGGCTCAACGAGTGGGAGGGGGCATGTTTCGTCTCTCTCTCCCTGACCCAGCTGCAGGAGTCGAGCAGCCGGATGGAGTGCGACCTCTCGGCATGGGTGATATCCTGACAGTGTGTCAGGCAGACACTCTGTGAGGGAGGCATCAGTGAGCCACGTGTGTACCTGAAAGCGAAGGAGGATGTCCTCCTGCTGCTCCGTCGGAGCGTCAGTCATAGCGTTGAAGGCGAGATGCACCGATCACTCGCAGGGAGGGCACTACGTGAAACGCTTCCGGCGAGGCAGGATTTTGGGGATTATCGAATTGGAGAATGGGGAATGATGTGACAGTACCCAGCAGCCGGCAGCCCATCCCGCCGACAAGAGTCAACGAAGCGATAGATTTCATCCATCGCGAGGAGCGAGATGCCTTCCACGAACAGAGGGATGTCGGCTGCCTCCGATGCGCAGCGACATTCCTCAGGCAGATCGACTTCTCGGCTGCCGTCCTCCGCAACCGGCTGGGGCGCTGCCTGGCGGCCAAACAGCTCGACGGCATCATCGCATTCGATTTGCAGCTGGAGACCAAGCTCGTGTTGAAGGCCATCTGGCTGGTGGAGACGCAGCAGTGGACCGAGGTGACCAATGCGCTGAAGTTGGCGGCGCAGAAAGGCTACTGCCAGCTGCCCATCACAGTGGCTGTGGCCGACCTGCAGCGCCACGATAGCAAACAGGTGGGCAGATGAGCGTGGGGCGGGGGGGTGGCACTCATCGGTCTGTCTGTCTGTCTGTCTGTCTGTCTGTCTGTGTAGGCGTATTTGGCGGATGTGCGTGTGATTGGTTTGTGGAAGATGGTCGGCAGACACGACACGTCAACTTCGGCGGCCAGTTGGGCCGTTGTGAGCTGTTCGACCAGCCGGGCGGCGGTGTGCGTGCCCTCAAGGACGAGCCGGGCTTCGAGCTGGACATCAACCCGCCCCTCCACCCCGCCCACGCATACCAAACACACGCCATCAACGACAACCCCCCCGTCAGATCCACAATCGACCGGCAGGGGGGCAGTTGGACGACTGATGAGGAAACCACTGATGCCTCGGCGTCGGCGTTCGTCATGAGGGTCATCCTGGCGGAGTCTCCAGTGGCGAATTGGGGCAAGACGCCATGGGTTGCTGTGGACCGGTACGCAGGAAACACGACACTCAAACAGACGCACAACGATCCATCCATCCATCAGGGCCTCTTCCCTCTGTTATGTGTTGGTCTCGTCAGGCATGCTCACGGCGGTGTGCTGCACGGCCTCCTCAACCAGTCGCCCCACCAGCCCCCCGACCGGTGCACCGCCGTCGTGGCGAGCAGGTGGGACGATAGGGATCCCCCTGCAGAGGCTCGGATTCTGCTGCTGACGCCGTTCGACAGCCCATTCGTCGCATCGATCACTCTCGGCACCTTCGCCAACACGGACACAGGTAGGGTGCGGGTCAGAGATCCTCTGGTGATTGAGCCATCCTTTGACGTGTGCTGTTCAGTGTTTGTTTCTGTCGTCACCACCGAGCCGCCAGTAGGTGATCCATCGGCTGCCTTCAAGGACCGCCGGCCCGCCACCGCCCCTCTGGTGGGCGGCCCGCTGGGCAGCACCATCGCAGATATGGTGGTCAACCGACAGGAGAAAGTCGCTGATGAGGGTGAGTGTGCAGGCGGCCGCCCCCACCTCGGTCTGTCGGTCGGATGAATCGGCGTGTGTGTGTGTGCAGAGGAGGGTGCGGATGAGGATGAGTTTAACGACATCGACGGCGAGGGCGATGGCGACGGCCGCCAGCAGCAGCAGGAGGATGAAGAGGGTGAGATGGGGGCAGGGGAGGAGCCAGATCAGGGCGACACACATGCATTCCTTGTGTGCGTCATGGCTGTGATGTCTGCCTCAATGTGTCAGGTGAGGGTGTGGAGAGGGAGGCCAAGAGAAGGAGGCTGCAGGACAGCTAGATGCCACGGCACCGAGCCAATGGCAGAGACCAATGTAGCTCAAACGGACCGATGTAGCGTGTTGATCTGTCGCTACTTGCTCATGGTCATCTCCTTGCGTAGCCGGCTGATTGATTGATGACGCGGTGTGAATGGACACACATCGATGTGTCAACTATTCGTCGGTTGATCGATGCAAAAGGTCAAACACACACACACCCAGACAGACAGACAGACAGACAGGCACGCCAACGTACAGACATCACGTAGACATGATTGGGTCCATCCAAACCTCACCTCACCTCATCTCATCTCATCTCACCTCATCTCACCACACACATACACTGAGGCCAACCAGACCGGGGTTTCAAAAACGCTTTGGCATGCAATGCAGGCATTAAAGGCCTCCATCCATCCATCCATCAATCAATCAGGGTGCGATAAATAGACACACAGCAGCAAGTATCCTGATGGATGGATGGATGGTCAGATAGACGGGCAGCTGAGCATGCAAGAAGGTGGGGTGGGGTGGGTATGCGATAGATAGATAGATATACCCCCGATACGGCACGAACAATCCCTCACCCAGGCAGGTAAATGCCCGTCCGCTCACACTAATGAATGTAATGTACACACATAGAAACAACGCTCCATCGCCCGCCAGCCTACCCTACACCTACACACACTTCGACGCGCTACCTATGTAGCTATGTGAGCTAGCTAGTACTATGGCGCACGGGGGGCATCGGTCGACAGACACAAATACCGTATCATGCACTTGGCCGTTCCGTCCGTCCGTCCGTCCGTCTGTCCGTCTGTCTGTCTGTCTGTCTGTCGGCTAAGTGACGTTCTCCCAATTGATGTCCTGGGCGGCATGGTCTGCGTGGTGGACACAGAGAGAGAGAGGGAGAGAGAAAGTGTGTGTCTCCTTCCCCTCTGGCTGGGCATTCACTCATGACACCCCCCCACCTGCATCGATGGCTATGCCCTCTGTGATGGCGTACAGCAACTTCTGCCGCAAGATGGCCGCACTCGAGTACGCCGGCAGGTCAACCTGACACACACAGAGGTACACACAGCACACACACATACTCAGCCAGTGTGATGAATGCCCGTGAGGTGCGGGTGTCCGCACCTGGAAGAAGCAGGTATGTGATGACGGCAGCATGGTGTCCTCGCGCCGAGGCGCCACACCACCACCACCACCAGCAGCGGATGAAGACGGTCCGCCCGCGTCACCCACATCGCCCTCGTCCACGTGTGGCACACCAGCAGCCGCAGCGGCACCAGGAGGCCCCGGATGGAACCTGGGCGGCCGTCTGTCGTGGTGGTAGGGCCGCTGTATCTCCATCTCCTGCTCCCACTGCCCAGCAGACCGCAGAGGCAGCCGCGACCTGCCCCATGCGAAGCGGAGGAACAGCTGCCGCTCCCTCTGCGGGAAGCCCTCCATCACCTCCCAGAACCAGCGGATGACCTGGTCGGTCGCCTGTACAATTGTGAAATGAGAAAAGGGTAGACAGACGGGGTGTCGTCTGTGGTGTGTGGTGTCTGGTGTGGTGTGGGTGGGTGGACGGACCGAGTATCCGACGTATCGCGTGTGCGCCTTGAGTGTGTCGATGTCTATGGTCGACGTGCCGCAGACGAGCCGCTCCACCTGGCTGCCGGTGAAGAAGTGCAGGAACCGCACCGGCACCACCAACTGCAGCCCACGGCGAATCGCACGGATCTGACCCCAACACAAACCACACCACACCACACCACACACCACCACATGGACGGTCATGCATGCCACACGACCGACCCGTTGCCTCTTGCTGCCTTTCTGTCTGACTAGTGTACCTGTTGCTGGAACTCATTGAGTCTGTACTGCTTGGTGAGGCTGACGAAGAGGTGCCGCGTGTGCCACTCGACCGGCCGGTGCTCACCGTCGGGCAGCAGCTCCACCACACGCCCGTCAGACGAGGTCGTCGTGAAGGTGTAGGGGATTAGGTCGCGGAACGTCGCCTCCGTCACCCCCTCGCCCTCCAGATTCGCCACCTGCACACGACATAAGACACAACACAGGATGCACCACCACCTCCGGTGCACACACGCATGACACCAACACACCACCCGACTCACTCCACTCACCTTGTCGAGCGTCTGTGCACAGAGTGCATCGATGGCCTCGAGGTCCTTCAAGGTGACTGTCTGGTGCACCAGCGGGTTCCACAGCAGCGAGGGCAGGTCCAGGTTGAGGCAGTGGTGGCCGCGGATGGCCACCCCCATCAGCTTGCCCAGGAAGGTGTACATCGACAGCTGCAGGCTCGACGTGGCCGAGCTGTTGGGCA
>CDMY01000433.1:0-69297 GCA_001179505.1 Vitrella brassicaformis | reverse complement strand
CGAATATCTTCACACACGGTGGTCACTCGATGAATGCGGCCGACCTCACTCGATTGCTGGCGCAGCCGGCGTCCGCATTCAAGCCGCCTGAGACGGTCGACGACAGGATCTTCTCTGTTCAGTGGGTGAGCCATCACCGATTGAACAAAAAGCAGATGCGGGCGTTCCAAATCATCTGCAGCCAGTTGCTGAACCACTACAAAGACCTGAGGGACAACAAGTACATCGCGTCATTGCTCATGTGCCTGACCCGCGGGGGCGGCACCGGCAAGACCGTCATGAAAGCGGTGAAGGTTTATTTTGCTGAACTGCAATGCAGACACTGGCTGTGTCTGGCAGCTACGGGCGTGGCTGCAGATCCAGCGGAGGTCATCCTGCAGTTCGAGAACAGCCGACACACGCATCACGGGCCTTCCCTTCCCCCCCCCCCCCCCCCCCCCCCCGAAGCCCATCCGCATACGGCCGTCCTTCGGCATGTGCCTGATGAAGGACGATCACGACCGAACCCGTACACAGCTCTGACACCAGCTGTGCGCTCTTTTCCTCTCAACAGGAGCTTCCTCGGCCTCACATCAACGCCTATCAATCGGACAGTCAAACGTATTCAACTTCCTATTGTCCCTGCCTTCTGTCGCACTGTCTGGAAGGTGCAAGGCAAGACCCTCAAGGAGGTAACGGTGGATCTCGCCCTCCTCCTTACCAGACGAAGGCAACGATTCCTTTTGCCATCTATGTGGCGCTGTCAAGAGTCAAGAGTGACGTCCCCCGAAGGCCTCCACATTGCGCGGGACTTTGATGAGAAGTGGCTGAGGCAAGAATGGCCTGGCTGCCTGCGTGAAGAGCTGGCCAAGCTCAACAAGCTGCATGAACGGACAAAGGAGAAATATCCCATCCACCACACACTGGCGCGTTTCGTGTGTTCAGTCAGTTGATGCTTACTTGATGCTTACTTCCGTAATGGATCTTGCTTTTTTAAGAAGTTCGCGCCCAGAGATACCCTTGTTCGTTGACTTTCTCAGGGAAGCCAAGCGCGATCTTTTTCAAGCAGCAGCGGTTTCAGGAAGCACCCTACCCTGACATCGGAGCTTTGTTCAATAGCTTATCGCTTTAGGGTACATCAGTTTGACGGTCACTGATCCAAACGTGACAAAAAACACGAAGCTTCTCGACATATTGACGTGTCTGTAGTACTGCAAGCAGCATAACACCGCTACTGTTTTTCCTTTTCTCTCCCATACGATCATGATCGAGCGTTTTGTCTGCCGAACGTGTTGTTTCTTAAAGACGCAAATGGGCACTAGCCCAATTCGCGGACCACACCACTCCCGTCAAAAACGGTCAAAGGAGCTCGCGGAGAGGAGAATGAGCAAGAGAGGTCGTACTGAGAGGGATTACGGCAGGGAGGAAGATGTGGAGGAGCAGTGGGGTCGAAAAGAGGACTATGGAAATGAAGAGGAAAGAAGAAAGAGAAACAGAAAATCATCTCAAGACGAGGAAGGAGCACCACGACGGACCGGGTACGAAGGCAAGGAGCACCATGCATGACGCAAGTGTTGCGGACGGAAATGCATCCATCTATCCATATTGTGTGTTTAATGGAGTCTTGTAGATCTGAGGCCAGCGGCGACGGTGTTGACGAGGGCAAGGAGGAGCCTCCTCCTGAGGAACCCAACTATGAGCCTTCCGGCCTACTGGCCAAGGAAACCAACGTCAGGAATGGAATCACTCTCAAAGTGAGTGAGCATCAGAGGACAGGCAGTCCTGAAAGGGAATCCACCTTCCCCAGCCACCCTACCATTGTTGCCTGTCTGTGTGCCTCGGTTGTATATATGCATCGATCGTCTCACGCCCCCATCAGTACACTGTGCCTCCCGAGTCTCGGCTGCCCACCAAGAAGTGGCGCTTCTATGTCTTCAAGGATGATGACGAAAAGGAAAAGGGTACGTACCAAACCGAGTGTGACGGAGCGCTTTGGTGTGTCTAAATGGTACACACACGTCGTCTCGTCTTGGCTGGCTTGCTGGGTGCAGAGGTTCACTACTTGCACCGTCAGGCGACGTATTTGTTTGGCAAGGACGAGAAGGTGGCGGACATCGTGACGCGACATCCCACATGCTCCAAGCAACATGCCGTCGTGCAGTACCGACTCGTGGGAACCGATGTCGTGTACGTACGCATCCACACATCCATCCATCCATTCATCCACCCACCACGCACCAATGGCTGGCTGGCCCATGGTGTGGCTCGCTGGCTTGCTGTATGTATGTATTTGTGTCATGTGCTGTTCATGCAATGCAGTCCGTACCTGATGGATTTGGAGAGCACCAACGGCACCGTCCTCAACGACAAGAAGATCGAGCCATGCAGATACGTCGAGCTAAGGTGGGTGAGCAAGTGAGCGAGTGGGGCGCCGTTAACACTCATATATGTCACCCACACACAGTACATGGCACGACACACAGGGCGGCCGACCGACCGACACGATGCACTCACTCATGGAAGGGCCAGCCGGCTACTTTTGCTTCATGTGTGTGTGTGTGTGTGTGTGTACTGCTGCTGCAGGGAGCAGGACGTGATTCGGTTCGGGAGAAGCTCCCGAGACTATGTGTTGATGCAGGCCTGATGGATCCATCCTGCTTGCGGGAAAGCGTGTAGGTGTGTATATAACAGGCTGCCACTTTATTTTATGTTGGAGGAACGAATCAGTGCCCGTTGGTCGCATTGCACGCATTTCAACGCTCCTGTTTGTGCTACTTGGCACGCACGCATGCATGAGGGGGCGACCCGGCCCCCAATTGGCGTCTCGTCCTGACATCCGAATTCTCTAGTATTCCGATTCTTTCTTCCAATCCCGTGCCTGAGCGAAGCAGGAAGCGGTCTGCACTAGACAGAAAGAGAGACGTGCGTTAATTCCGCGGGCCAATTAAAGCCGAGCAAAAGAGATGGCCGGTGTTTTCCTGGCACTGCTCCTCTCCTGTCTGGCCGCCGGGCGTGCGGTGGGCGGCGGCAGCTTCATCCATCCCTACGGAGGCAGGCATCACCGCAATGGCACAGCCCTTGTCGCCCAAGGAAAACCCACGCCCTGCGTGATGATGTTTGCGGTAAGTGAGGAGACATGGGGGCTGACGGATGACGTATGCATATGTGTGATGCCAGACAACAAAAATGGAAGGAGGCACCAAAGTGTGGGGTGCCGGTGCCGGAGACGTCGAGGGGTGTCCAGAACAGTACACATGCGGTATGCGCATGCGCACGCTCACATTGATTGAGTAGAGAGAGAAACACGGCTGTTACGTACTTAGTTCTCGGCACCGCCTTCGTCGATAGAAAACACAGCATCGCTTATGGCATAGGGATCTGCCACTTAGCGGCAGACGCCTGCGAAGGTACGTATGCTATTATATATTGTATCCATACATACATGTGTCTGCGCCGATGTCGATACGGTTGTGGTCTGTGTGGCGCATGCTGTGTGCAGCCTCGACCAAGACCAAGGACAAGGATGGCGAGCCTCTGTGCTTCGACAAGAAGGCTGTCACCGACCAGACCGTATGACAACACTCTTCCATCCACACACCAAGACAGACGGGCGGGTGCTTCTGCCACGCACACACACACATACGTGGGCTGTGCATGGTCCCTGCCTGCCTGTCTGTCTGTCTGTCAGATCCAAACCTGTGGTCCCAAGGAATCGTCGCCCTTGACGCACAAACTCCTGGGCAAATCCGCCGTCGGCTGCTGATCGAGCCCTCTCCTCCAATCCACCAGGGTCGGCCGGCTCTCAATCAATCAATCAATGCATGAATACATCATGGCTGGCATGGATCGTGGCTGGCTGTCTGGCTGCATGAGAGAGTGAGTGGTAGAGAGAGACCATACGTGGAATGAATGCAGCCGGCAGGCCTGTCAGGCAGCCCCATTCATTTCTTTCACGTACTCCATGCATCGATCGCATCTGGGTCGGTGGGTGGGGGTCATGGACGTCAGTCAGTCAGTCAGTCAGTGGATCAAGGCAGGCAGGCAGGCAGGGTGCGGTGTGGTGTGATGTGGATGGACACTGACTGACTGACTGACACCAGAAAGAAGAAACTCACAGACGGATGGACACCTTCCCCCCTCAAACAGCTCTCCGTGCACTCATTTGCAATGAACACCACAGGCAGAAACACACACACACACACACACACAAACCTACATAATATGTACACTACTCACACATAGGGAGGGAAGGAGACCTGAATGTCTATCTATCTACACCCGACAAGATGCCGAGATCCAAGGCACACTCAGACGTTGCCCAAAAACCTCTCGAACAACAAAAACATGACGGCGTTGTGCAGACAGGCACGCTGCACACATCCGTTGACACAGACAGACAGACAGACAGACACGCATACAAGCACACATGACACTGATCTGACAGCCCTTTTAGAGAGTTTGTGCGTGGGCATCTGACCTGGACGTGCACCCAGAAGCCACGATAGAGGGAAATGACGCCCTCCTCGGACACCATAGTCTGCATGCGTCCATCCATCCATCAGACATGTCAATCAGTGTATCGGTGCCTGCGTGGCAGATTTCCTCACTGACTGACTGACCGACCAGGGCGACAGTGAGGAAGTTCCGGCCGCCGTAGGGATTCGTCTGCACCTGCTGCCGAACACGCAACACCTGCCAGACAGACAGACAGTCAGTCAGGGGGCCCACACACACACAGACAGGTGGACACAGTGGAACGAAGAAGATACACCCCCTATTTCTCACATAAGGGTACCTGCAGTGGGAAGGTGATGCATGATGCGGCGAACTTGGAGGCGGCGCCCCACAGGAAGGGCTTGATGGGATTCAACGGCACACCCTCCACACGCCTACACACATACATACACCATCCATCAAACACCCACTTACACCACACACACACGACGTCAACGCTCTCTCTCCTCCCTCCCTCCCTCCCTCCCTGCGTCAGTGTGTGTCTGCACCTGTCCCTTTTTTTGATTTCTTCGTACGCCAGGAGCTGTACGGCGGCGTGAGGCACCAGGCCGAGGGCGGGACCCAGCCCCCTGTAGAGCGACATGGGGCCCTCCGTCCTCACTATCGTCCGCAGGCAGTCCCACCAGCCACCATACTGCACCCACCCGGCACTCTGACGATCGATGCACAGAACGCTCACACTCATCGGCGACGTGGAGGGAAACGATCCCTGACTTGACTGACCTTGCTTTCGAATGTCTGCATTTCCAGCCGGCTTTTGAGGAGCCACAGGGGATGCACACACAGCGTGGAGGCAAAACTCGCACCCATACTCGCAAGCTGCACACCAAACACACACACACACACCCGTCGTGCACCACTCATGGGGCCCATGAATGACTCTCTGACTGCGTGGCTGCCTCACCAGGTTATCACTAAATGACGCATGGCTGCTTCTTGGTATTCCCTCCTGGCCGCCATCTCCCCGCCACTCGGCCATGGTCACTTGGCGGTATCGGCCTATCTCATACCTCCACACATCGAAGCTGCACACATACGCATACACACATGGGTCCACAGCGAGCACAACACCTCAATCGACTAGGCCACCCTCCGTGAGGGCGTTAAGGCATACATACATACGTACAGGTATCTGAAGAGTCCCCATGAGACCCCCGACGCGATGACGGTGGCTGTGAGGCCCTTGTACAGCCCGGGGATGCCCTCCGCCCTCAGGATTGCACGCGCAGATGATATCGTGCCCCGGTGGGATGGAACCGCACCACCTGTCACTTTCGACACTGCACAGACAGAGATCTGCACGTGATTTGTCTGTGGTCCCTGCCCTGGCTGTCTTTGTTGCCGTACGTACCCATCATTCGAGTTCGAATGAGGTCGAACGGATGCAGTGCTGCCTGGGTGCAGACGCTGGACGTCAAGGCAGCTGCAGCAGACACCTTGGCCTCCTGTGCCATGGCTAGCTGACAGGCCAACAACCACGTGAACAACAAGATCCTGCTCGCCCACACACCTTGTCCTGGTCCAGGAACCCCAAGACAAAGCCAGGAGGGGGGGGGATGAATGCCTTTCCTTTGCAAGCCAAGCTCGCATTGCAAAATAAGGATCGAAGGGAGAAATCAGCGCGAGGCAAGATGGCTGCCACACAGATATCCCTCACCCCCTGCAATGTGGTTGCATGCTTTTTCAGAACTCAGCCCACCCTCCCTGCAGCCTGACGATGAGTGAAGAGGCGGTTTCTGCCGAGGACCAGGACCGCATCAACACCTTCAACAAAGCGAATATACATGTAAGTAAGGATGTAATCACACGTCTGCAGACAGATAAACCACATGCATACTGTCGGTGTCATCTGTGTGTTTCGTCTGTGTGTCGGCAGAACAACGAGTTGCTGGCGAAAATTGAGGCCAAGAAGGTGAGGGCTGCCCGACCTGCAATGAAGTCGCCCACGAGTGCAGCCATATGCCGTGCCATGTGTATTGATGGGTTTGCGTGTGAGTGTAGAAGTCGCTGCAGGACCTGGAGGATGCCTCTGAAGAGGCCATGATCACCATGGAGGCCGACGCACTCATGTACAGACACACACCACACACACACACACACACACACACACGACACTCATGACAGCATAAATCAGGAAGGTCCTTGTGTGCTCCCCTCAGGCTTCGTGTAGGTGAGTGTTTCATTCGTTTGCCCGAGGATGCGATAAGCGAGCACATAGAGTGTGAGAAGGGCAGGCTGAGTGCCGAGCTGGAGCACCTCAGGGCGGAGAGCGACCGGCTACGCGAGCAGATGGACCAACTCAAGGCCACGCTGTACGCCAGATTCGGACAACAAATCAACTTAGAGCCTTAGGCAGGCAGCCAACCAGGACCGGCCGGCCTGTGCTTGTGGTGTCCGGTGATCGCTGCATGGCCGTAGCTGTCTGTATGTACATACAGAGTGTGAGATGGATGGATGGATTGCACGCCCAACTGATTGATCACTTGATTATGATGACACACGGACGTGGCGTGGTGAGTGTCTGGACATCCCTCAGTCCTTTATCTCAATAATCAATCATGCACCGCACCGCGCCCTCCAAAAATCAACCAATCCATCCATCCATCCACACACGGAAAAAGTCCAGTGGGTCTAGCTGCCTGGCATCGCGTCTTGGCACGCGTGAACGGCTCACCCATCCCTCTCTCCCCCCCTCCCCTCCACCCCGCCATCGCCAAATGCATCTCTCTGTAAAAGCCTTCGCACGTCATTCACTCATACACATGCATGGTCACTTTTTCCTCTTGAGTCTGAGGGGTCCGCCCATGATGCCGTCACGCAGCCGCAGACGAAGGAACCTGCACACACAGAGAGGGACGGGAGAACGAAAGCAGTGACGTACTTACCCACAACACTCACAGACAGGGAGGCAGGCTATGTCTGTCATCACTCAGTGTCCGCCCGACCTTGCGTAGTAGTAGTCTGATGTGATGACAGCATAGCACCGCTGGCCCAGGGTGCTCAGCTTCTGACACAGCTTCACGTCAGCCGCAGTCCGCAGAGAACTACACACAACACACACACCACACACACACACACATAAGCACGGGAGTATCCCTCCGTCCGTTGCAGGCTGAGTGTCTGGTTGTCAGCCAGCGTACCTGAGTATGTATGGGTTGGAAGTGACCCAGAAGTCATATGGCTGTTTCAGACGAGCCTTGTCCTGCACCCACGCGCAAGCATGGCCGTACGTGAGTTGACTGGCTCTCCATGCATACATGTATGGCCGGCCCTGTCTGTCTGTCTGTCTGTCTGTGTACCTACCTGTGATCGTTCCCTGAATATCTCCTCCATTGGCTCCTCGTACAGGAAGACGCGCTCGGGGATCAACACATACCAATAGGGGGGGCTCGACTCTGGCATACTGCAGACAGACAATAGAAAAAACAAAATTGCACACACACAGGGATATACACCAACACTGTAGGTAGACTGTTCGTGTGGTTGGTGGTTTGGTACGTGTCCGATTTGGGAATCGGCTCCTTCGGCGTGGTATCCACAACTGCATGCCATGGCATGCATCAAGTCAAGTAACCAGCACAGCAGCCATCCCATCAACGCGTTCATCCAAGCAAGTGCAGGCAGCAGCGTAGCGTCAGGCAGGCCTTCCCTCCTCCCTCCCCCGGTCACCTTGCTGCTTCTTGACTCGCCTGGCCCTCTTCGGTGGCGGCTTGGTGGCTGCTGCAGGGGCAGCCTCACTCGCAACCGCTGGAGCCGGCTCAGTGGCCGTCACAGTCACAGCAGAGGACAGCGGCAGGTGTACAGGGTCACGCACGCCACGCCAACCCTTGAATGGACGTGGCAACCTGAAAACATGGACACATAGATAAGCCAGCCAGCCAGCCAGCCAGCAGACGCCAGCCAAGCACACACACAGCGAGCCTTGTATGTATGGAACTCGCGAGCAAGATTCAGTCCCACCTGGCTGCATTGACGGCATCTGTCCTCCTGGGCACCCCAGCCAGAAAGAAGGCTGCGGGGAATTCATCGGCTGCGGAGAATGCGTGCTGGCCGCTGCACGCCATCATCACCGCCAGCCACAGCCCTCTCATCGTGGGTGAGGATGATTAACTGACGACCACTTGCGCAACAGGCCCCTGGACGTCCGACCTTGCCAGATCTCGGGCAGCAACGGAACCTTCTCGAGTTCACGGGTGATTCAACGGGCGAAAGGGCCCTCGCTCCCTTCTTCTCGCCCGACTCGCAAAGCTCGCACATTCCGTGAAACCGCTCTCTCACTCGACCCTCCTCCGGGTGTGTCCGAGGGGCAAGAAGTCGAGCGCCTCATCGCCGCCATGTCAACCGAGGAGGGGGAGCGCCTGAGGGAGATACGTGAGCACGTGAGGCGCCACCGGGAGGTATGCAAGTGACGCCCATCAACACAGCACTTTGTCACTTGTTCTTTGTTTTCCTTCAGCCTTTAATTGCGAAGTGGCGGGCCGAGATAGAGGCCCTCGCGGTCGAGGCCGCCGCCATCCAGCGGAGGGCGCTGCTGGTATGTGAATGTTGATCTGCACTACGAGTTTTGAGTGAGGCACAACATGCATACCACGTGTTTGGCTTTGCCTCAGAGCGACCAGGCCGCTCTCATTGCCGAGTTGGTGGGGATGCGGGCAAAGGTGGAGGCGCTCAAGAGGGTGGAGCAGCTCACGGCGGCCGACCGCGAGGAGCTGCTGGCCGACATAGCGGCCATGCGCCAGCAGGAGACCCCTGATGCTGCTGCGATGCGGCCGGGAGAGCGTCCTCCGCGAGAGCGTCCTCCGCCACAGGCGTCCCCTGGCCGACCGGCTGGCCACGTACACGGCGGCCAGCAGCACCAGGGAGGGACAGGCGGGGCCGGCCAGTGAGTGAACCAAGGGGCACTGTGTAGTGTAGGGCGGACAGAGAAGAAAGGGACGGAGGGACGCCGTGATGAGGCTGCCGTCAATCATGACTGAGATGTCGTTCCCTGCTGACTGACAAGAGTAGCATGCTTTTTGAGTGGATGCATGGACCGAACTATGTCGCTCCTCCGTGGCCTCTTTGCAGAGCAAAGAGTGTGGTGCATTGCTGGACGGATGGATGGATGGATGGACGGACGGACGGGTGAGTGAATGAGTTAGTGGTCGCGCAACCACCAACCTAAAACACGGAAGCACCAGACCTTAAAAAGCACAACGGAAACCACCAATGAGTGTCACCTCACACAATGCATAAAAAGGCAGGCAGCGACATAAGGCACCAACCCTCAAGGTGGGCCTACATATCATCCTCGCACCTGCACGAGGCCATACTGCCACGACGAGCTAGACACAGTCGGTCATTGGGAAGATTGGAAGTCTTGCTTATAACAGCATGTATCAACGGACGCGACAACGAGCACTAAGGATATAAAATGCAGGCAGCGATGAAATTTAGCGCCCACCAATCCAAGAGAAAGGCGCCTGGCTACCTCCTTGGAATGCGGCTCCCCCCACACACAGTCACGCACACTCAGTCAATCATCTCTCTGTCTGTCTGTCTGTCTACTTGGTCCTCCGCCAGACAGTAAGTAAGATGGGGGGCTGGTGGTGGACGGCTCGCACGAGCGTCATCGTGCGCTCCGCTGGTCGCCCACGTGAAATCCTAGGACTGGCTCGTACCTCGGCAGGGCTGGTGGTGGTGGTGGTGCTGGTGTTGGGGGCGGGCGAGTGGGCAAAGGGTGCCCGTATGCGGGCCGCATGACATGCGGGGGCTGCCTGGCTGTTGACACGGGGGGGAGGGGTAACCCCACCAGCGGTTGGCGGCGTGGCTGGCGGCTTCAGTGGGGGGTGAGGGGCGGCCAGCGGGGGTGCGGTTGAGGCGGCGGCGGCAGCCATTTCCTGGGCTGTGAGTAAAACAAGGAGGAGCGCCACCATGTACCACCGATAGGCGTGCATCTTTATCCATCCTGTCCCTTCCTACCGTATAAGCGAGCATGCTCCATGTATTCCTCCTTCTTCCACGGGTCCGAGGCGGCGTGGAACCTGCAGATGTCCTCAAAGGAGGTTGCCCGGAAGACGTGGCGGACGGCCTGACCTCACGCACAAAAGACAGCAGACAGCCCGCAGGCAATGCTCCGCTTCCATCCATTCGGTTTGTCAATGCCGCCCCCTTCATGTACCTCGTCAGGAGCGTAGACGAAATTCTCGTTGGCCTCCTCGACCTCCCTACGGGACACACTGGGGTCCTCGCCCAGCTCGATCACCCGCCAGAAAAGGGCCAGCTCCTCCTCCGTGGGGTCGCGGGGGGGAGTCCGTCCCGCCCTGATGGCCAGCCAGCTCCGCGGCTGTAGGTGGGCGGGCGCGAGTGAACTTCTGCTGGGTGGAGGGCGGTATGTGCCCTACTCCAAGCCCCGTCCTCGTCACTCGCACCCTTGAGTCTCTCGCACATGTCGGGGATGTTGTACAGCCTCTGAAATTCCGTGACCATCATCCACTCACCACCTGACCATGAACGCATCCATACAGCCAGCAGCGAGTCGAAAGCCTCCCCTGCTTACCGAGGTAGTCCATCGCGACAACGAAGGGTTCCACCCCCTGTCCACCATCCACCGTCAGCACGCACCGCTTGGCGCCATCGAAATAGGCCGCACGAACGGCTTGTTCGCCACAAAAACAAGCCGCTTGTTCTCGTGGTCTAGCTTGAAGGCAACGCTCAAAGTGATCGAACTTTTCCTTAAGCTCCTTCGTCCGAGGGAAACAGCGCCGGGAGGCCTGAACGCGCGCGGTAGACAGCAGACAGCCAGCGATGCTTCGTTTCATCAACCGTCCATTCAGTTTGTCTAATGCTGCCCCGGGTCTTCCTTCATGTACCTCGTCAGGCGCCGGCGAGAAGGCGCGGTGGCCTCGTCCAGCTGCAGCTCCTGGCCTGATGAGTTGGGGTCCTCTCCTCCTCAAGTCCGGACGGGTCCTGCAGCATGACAATCTAAACATCAATCGATTCACAAAGGAGGCGAGGCCTCGGTCATCAGTCACTCCGTGGCGTGATCCTCGCTTCTTTGTCCATTGACCTTGTTGGGGTGAGTGCTGGCCGTCACACTCTTGGTCTTGAGGCGCTCTGCACGCAGGTGGCAAAAGGAGATGCTTAGATATGACTGACAACTCGTGACTGACTGACCTTTGAGATCCTTGACCTCCGATTCCAGCCTCCTGACCTGCGTGTTTGAGTACAGCGCAAAAGAAGGCATGCGTATCCTCAGTCAGGAAAGAGGCGAGGCGGAAGTAGCAAAGCTATCCGTCTTGACCTTGACCAGTGGTGTCTTTGAGCCTCTCTGCATTCATTGCATACATTCATGCGTACACACGAGAGAAAGCACGCAGATGTCTCACTCAGCCAGCCAGCCAGACAGATGGGCGCATGGGGGACAGACAAGTGGGACCCGCCCAATCGCTCACTCTTCAGTGCATCCCTCTCCGCGTCCAGTTTCTCGATCTGAACAGGGAGGAAGAACAGATGCATGCTGTTCGTTCTTCCGCTTTGCGTCTGCGTGGCTGTTTCTGTTTCTCAACGTACGCGTTGTTCCATGCGCCCTGCGCGCTGACAAGCTGGGAGAAGAAGAACCTCAGATCTCCTCCTCAAGTCCGGGCGGGTCCTGCAGCATGATAAATGTAACGAAAGGAGCAACTGAAAGTTTAGCGCGGTTGCGGAGATAACAATTGCTGTTGTCGCCAGCCGTCTCTCGTCGAGAAAAAATCTCGACTGCGAGCTTCACTTGCCTGTCTTCCCTCCCCCTGCACCATTATTCACACAAGGTAGGAAGGCTGCATGAAACACACAACGAAAGATGGTCATGGAATACTTATTGTCATGGACCATCTCCCCCTCGCCTTTTTGATTGTCTTTGCGGGCAGAGGGGAAAGGCACTGACTGTCCAAGTGCGGTCCGTGGACACATAGCTAGATGGGAGAACACTCGTCAGACCTCGGCCGAGAGGTACGCACACCTTGCTGCATCCATCCATGTGTCCATCCGTGATGTGTACGTGGGATGGATTCCGTGTGTGCAGCCATGTCCCGACCGCATAGTGGAGGATTTGGGCGGTGCATTTGGGATGGGCTGTGTGGGCGGTTTCCTGTGGCACTTTGTCAAGGGCGCCAGGAACTCCCCCAGGGGAGAGGTGCTGTCGGGCGCTCTCTACAGCGCCAAATCAAGAGCACCCGGCCTGGGCGGTGAGCTCAACACAGCACCTACCTGTGTGGTAGACAGCCAGACTGGTGCATCCATCCCCATTGCCTGTCTGGTTATTATCCATTTCTGTCATCTTATGGATCTTCTTCAGGCAATTTTGCGGTGTGGGGCGGCACGTTTTCGGTGTTTGATTGCAGTTTTCAGTACCTGCGTGGCAAGGAGGACCACTGGAACGCGATAGCGTCGGGCTTCCTCACAGGCGGCACACTCGCACTCAGAGGCACGAACACACGCCGACTTGCTTAAGCCCGATAGACAGGGCTCATGTCCGCGGTGTGTATGTGTTGGTGTACTGCATCCATCAACTCGCTCAGGTGGGTGGCGTTCTGCGATGCGGAATGCGATGATAGGTGGTGTGCTGCTGACCATCATCGAGGGCGTGTCCATGATCGTGCAGCGGAAATGGGCACAGTCACCCCGACAGTAAGACAGACAGATACACCGAACACTACACAACACTTTACGTTTGAGGATGGATTTGTGTGTGTGTGTGTGTGTGTGTGTGCAGGCAGTACATTCAGCAGGCGGCGAGCAACAAGATGATGGAGGACATGATGAAGCAGAGGAAGGCGCAGGACACCGGGGCGGGCGGGCTTCAACGGCCGCAAACTGCCACTCAGGAACAAGGCTTCGAGTTCAGATGACGAACTGACTGGTGTACAGCTTCGCCTTGGCTGTCTGTGTGTAGCCGTGCTTGCTATCTACAGGATGGATACACTGCGGACAGTCGAATGATTGCAACAAGTCAGAGGAGCTCACTGCTTGTTGCCTATCTCTCTCCCTATCTCTCCCTCCCCCCCGCCCCATTTTCCCTCTGTACGTACCCCACTACCCGCCTGACTGAATCATGTGCTACATGTGCCATGACCTGTCCTGCGATGGATGGATGCAATGGGACCGCATGCGAGACCTTCATTCATGGCCATCTGTGGTTTAAACCAATGGGATGGATGGGTGCTCTCTGTCGGTCTCCCACACGTAGACCGAGACAAACACCATCAGACAGGGAGGGAGGGACTACATACGGACGGACGGAGGGAAAAGTCAGTCCACCCGACACGACGAAACGCAATCCAATCAATACGGCAAGTCGTACGCCACGCCGCCCTGCACACACGGACAAGGCGAGGCGCACATATCCATAGCACCCCACCCAGTGCACTCAGTGGTTAGGCTAGCCGTCCGTGTATATCGTTATCATGATACCCACAGACCTGAGTGGCCATGTTGGTTTTGGAGTGGGTGTCCGTGTCTTCGAATGTCTGCGACCGCAGCGAGGAGGCAATCTGTGGGAGGGACAAACAGATGGATGGAAGGATGAAAGGCAAGCGGACAGAGAGAATCACATACGTCCACGTGCAGTGTCTGCTGACTGATGGGTGTCCTGCTCACCTCCGAAAAGAGTATATCGTAGTCCCACAGCACGTCCTGCTCGGCTTCGCGGATCTGCAGACAGTTTCCACCCACCCACCCACCCACCCACCCATACGACCGCACATATGCCCCTCAGCCATTTCTCTCTCGTCGTGTGTGTATGTGTACGGCTTTCTCGGAGCACAGTGTGGTCGTGAGAATGCTTAAATCCACCCCCTCCTCCTGCACACAGACATACATGACCAACCAGCCACCAGAGGGAGGACATTATCGTTTCGGCGTCAGGCACCATCACGTCAGTACACGCCCACCGGGTGGAGCAGTAGGGTGGAGCGGAAATCCTTCTTGATACTCACGGGCTTCAACACCTGCACACAGACATACACATGAACATACAGACAGGTCACTGGCTCGGGCCCATTGTCAGGCAGGCCAATTTCTCTATGTACTATCTTCCTTCCTCCCTGCCATCCTCTCGGCGTCCTGACCTTTAAGAATGCGGGTGGCGCTGCCACCTGGTGTTGTGTGTGGTCGTCATCGTCGGCCTCCTCGAGTGTGGGGATCTGCGGCTCATCCTGACCAGACGAATCCATCGGCTCAAGGTCAGGCTCACGCTTCGCCACACCCCCGGGCCCCCGCGGCACAGGCGGGCCGTCGGAACTCCAGCCCTGCTGACGCTGCTCACTCATTACTGTCCAGCCCCCAAAAGAGCTCCATTTACATCCTCCAAGCTCGCAACAGAGAGGCAACATGGACGCGAACAGGTGGCTGTGTGTCGGCAACAGCCGCTTTGTCGACGGAAGCTATGCGCTGGCCATCGAAGGTCAACACACACAAAACACGGCGATGAATGATGGCAGCGGACAACACACAAGCAGCAGATCTGTTGGTGTGCGTGCAGCTTACTCGGAGGGCATAGACGTCGGATCTCCTCCCCAGGATGTGCTCGAGTGCCTCACAAACCGGGCGGCAGCACACATCCACTCGGGAAACTTCCCAGGTAGGTAGACGACGTCAGACTCCCTCATTCTTGCTGCACCAAGATCGTCTCGATGGCTGATGGTTTGTTCAGGTGGCGTAGCTGACAGCAACGAGGTTTTGTCGCGTCAGGCCGGCGAGGGGCCGACCAAACCCAAACTCATGGCATTCCTCAGGAAGGGGTACTGTACGCACACGCACGGCAGACAGATAGATAGATCAATGAAGGCAGACCCTCCTGTCCTGTGGTGTGCTGAATGTTTGCTCAGGGAGTGTTTGTACAGTCAGCGTGAGTACGAGGCCGCCCTAACGTGTTTCCAGAAGGGGGCCGACATGCACCACCAGATGGGCACTGGCACCGACACCCCCGCCGTCCCATGGGACAGATGGATCAGGAAATGCAACGCCGAAATATCAGGTCGGTCTGTGTGCTCTGGCACGCCAGCCGGGCCAGTCGATGGATGGACAGACCTATCTGTATGTCAGGCTCTGTCTACCCGCTGTCTACGAGCAGTGCCTCAGTCAACGGCCACAGCGTTGTTCCGCCGCGTTCGGCCGAGCGGCCCATGCCAGCGGCTCCAGTAGTGAAGGAGGCCCCCGCTGTGCTGCCCAAGGAGAGGCAACAGCCGCAGCCCCCACCTTCGGATGATGCCGCCTCACACAAAATCAGGTAAACGGGTCAAGACGCAGAGGGACAATATATAAACACTTGGCATGCATTGCTCCCTCTTCCCTCCCTCCCTCCCTCCCTGTCTGTCTGCCTGTCTGTCTGCCTGTCTGTCTGCCTGTCTGTCTGCCTGTCTGTCTGTCTGTCTGTCTGTCAACATATGTACGGTGCAGGCACGAGTGGATGCAGACGTCGAGCCACGTGATGGTGACTGTGTACGCCAAGGGCCTCACCGACAAACAATGCAACGCTACTTTCGCTGACAGGTACTCGAACGAGTCGGAGACTGGTGAGATGGATGGATAGCTGGCTCACCCTTGTTTGTTGCCATCCGTTGGCTGACCTTAGGTCCTTCTCGCTTACTCTGCAGCTGCCAGGTACCGCCTGCCGACCGACCGGCCTCACTCCGCTCGTTCCCCATGTGTTTGTGTGGATAGGCGAGGGTGAGGTCTGTCCGTGGGTGTTGCGTGTGGGCGAGCTGCACGGCGACATCGTCCCCGACATGTCCACTGTGGTCGTCTCCCCACTCAAAGTCGAACTCAAAATGAAAAAGAAAACATACGGTAGGTAGGCTAGGCAGGGACGGAAGGGTGAGAAGTGCGTGGAGTGTCGAGACATCAGCTGCTTCAGGGATCGTTCGTCTGTGCGAGTGTGTCTCTTTTTCTGCGTGTGTGCAGGTGCTGTATGGCCCACACTGGAGAAGGCAGCAGAGAACAAGAAGGGTCACTGCACTGCACTGACACACTGACATGAGCTGGACACGGACACATGTTTGTTACCTAGAGAGATATATGCCCCCCCGGATGACGTACGTACGTGTTGTGTGTTCGTGTGGTGTTTATGCGGTGACTGGCAGGTGAGGCACGTCAGTATCCCTCATCACGGGCTCAGAAGAAAGACTGGGAACAAATCGACAAGGTCGGTCGGTCACTCACTCCTGCACGCGCTTTGTGTGTGTGTTTTCTATGTGTGTGTGTGTGTGCGTGCGTCTGCGTGTGTGCAGGAGTTGGAGGACGAGTTGAAGGCCGAGAGGCCTGAGGGCGAGGCGGCGCTCAACGCCCTCTTCAGGGAGATATACGCCAAGGGCGACGAAGACACCAGACGGGCCATGGTCAAGTCCTTCGTAAGCCGAATGAATGTAACCCAGTGTGACTGACCGACTGACTGACTGATGGGTAACTCCCTCCCTACCTATTGATTGCTGTGTGTCTGCCCTGTGTGTGTGCGCAGCAAACGTCTGGCGGGACGGTATTGTCCACCAACTGGGGCGAAGTCAGCCACAAGTGAGGGAGGGAGGGAGCCTGACAGCACAACACACTGCACTGCATTTGGGGCGTGCTAATTGGTTTGTTGTCATCGATCCTACCATCCATCCATCCCTCATTTACTGTGTGGGCGTATGCATGTGTGCAGGGATTACGAGAAGGAGCCTCTCGAGCCGCCGGCAGGGCAGGAGCGGAAGCAGTGGAACGAATAGTGAGTGTGACGGGCGATCTGTAGCGGCGGCAGCAGCAGCAACAACCAGGGGTGTGCTTCCTTCCACCGAGGCAGGCACGCAGGCAGACAGATAGATCGGTAGTTGAGGTGGGTGAGAGGGAGCTTCTTGTGAGCCTAGCTAGAAAGAAGCACGATGAGATGGATGGATGGCTTGATGGCCGGATAGGTGGTGTCTGGCCAGCGTCGGGCATGGCCATGGCATGGCATGTCTGCTGTGTAGGCGACTGTGCGTGTGTGTATCTGACCGTTTTTCGTGTATGGATTGCATTGCGTAACGTATGTGTAGAGAACGACTCATCATTATTCCATAGAAACCAGAGTCAGCGTCAATCTCTCTCTCACCCATATATCGCCCTACCTGCACACCCCACACCCGCTCACACGTGCTGGCACTCACGCAGGCAGGCATGAAGGCATCCATCCACTTACATGCGTGCCTTCGCCCTCTTGTCCGTCCGCTTAATTACTTAGTAAGCTGGCCTTGCCTTGCCTAGTTTGGAAAAGTGACTCACCGAGACTGACACATACATCACCCTCTCTCTCTATATTAGTACTATATAGATAGGATCTGTCTAGGATAGATAGGCACCATCCATCTGATGGTTGGATGGAAACGTTGGGTATTACTTGTGTGCCAGCCAGCAGCAACCAATACATCTATCCTGAAAAACACACAGCTGTTCACTCTCTCTCTCTCTCACACACACACACACACTAGACAGTAGCCAGCCACCCAACCAGCGTGCGCAGGTAGGCGCTCGTCGCCCTTTGTACAGAACACTGACACGCCAAGCAAGCCCCTTGGTTGCGCCCTCCCTGGTGGCGGACCCGACTGGCTTCAGTCAGCTATCCATCCATCCAGGAGGCTGTCACGCCTGGGGCAGCCCAGCCGCCTGACATACACACACAACACGACACACGCAACACAACACACCACCCGCCATACAGATGAGCTGCTCAATCCATCGTCCATCGATTTGATAGTGGCTGCCTGCTCTGCCTGTCCGCCTGGGTGTGGGCCTCACTCACTCACTGACCCGTTCTGTTTGAGGCTGTGTGTCGTGTTGTTGGTCGACGGTCTGTTTGTCCTCGAGCAGCGCTATCCACGCCTGATCCACACGCACCATGGGGATGAAACCCGGCATCCTACACAGGAACACACACACACACACACACAAAAACACACACACACGTGTTTTGGTCAGACAGACTGTGCGATGTATCGATGCCCCCAGCCCGGCCGCTCCTGTCAGCACTGACTGAGTTGGGTGTGTTGTGTGTCCCCTACCCTACCTACCCGAGGGAGTGTGTGAGGTTGTTTCTGGATCCGACGGCGGCCTTGAGTGCCGTGACGATGCCCTCAAAGGTCGGTGAGGGGGGGTGGTGGGAGCCGCCGTAGTGGGTCTTGCCGCCCACCTGGATGTTGACGGCGAAACTGGTCGTCTGTGTCTGCAGGTTGATCCCCAGCCCGCCCTTCCGGCCCTCTCCCACGCCGCACTCCTCCATCGAGCACTGCGCACGCAGCCGGTTCAACAGCACCTGAGCCGCCTGACGAAGGTCGGATGGAGTCAGCTGACGAAACGCCGCTGGAAATTTCGCTGCAAGCAACACATCCATCGGTTCAGGTATTTTTTCAGGTTAGGTGCGTGTGCCATTGAAAGGGGTGTAGTGTGGGCGCTTGAGCGACCCACCGGCGATTTCTTCCCGCGTGCTGTCTGCGAATGCGGATACGTCGACCGGGATGGGCGGGGGCCCCATGGAAGGCGGCTCACACACTGCTGGCGGCATCCGCGGCATCGCTGCATGGATGTATACGTGCGCCACAAAGACAAGACAGAGAGGCAGACATCCACAAGCCCCACAAGCATACAAACAAGTTCCCGTCGGTCTGGTATGGTGTGGTGTGTAGGTGCCGTTTGTACGTGCATACGTACGTACGTACCTCTGCTTGGGTTGCCTCTGGGTGAGTGAATGTGTGGCCCTCCGGCCTGGTTAGTGAGCCTGCCGGCCCTGGCATCGTCCCGCAGCTTGAGTGCCTTGGCCAGCGCCTCACAGACGCCCTTGACGGTCTTCTCCGCCGGGCGGAACTCACGGAAGAGTCGAAACTTCGGGTCCCTCAATGACAGCTTGAAGGCCCTGGACCGCTTGTCCCACGACACATTCAAACCGGGGCCCTCCTCGCGGCTGCGGGCGTCGTCCAGCAGCTGACGCGCGTACTCGACCACCTCGTCGTCACTCAACGCACGATCTGATCCAGACAGACAGACAGACAGACAAGTGAGGGGAGGGCACCAATGCAATGCACAAACGAGACGCGTGTCAGATCTGATAGGTAGGTGCTGTGCTTACTGTTGATATGTTCCGGGAGTGTGTCGAATGGCCATGGGGGTGCACCCCCACCCTGCCCCATGTTGCTGTGATTGGGTGGCACCAGCGGCATGATGCGGCGCATCTGTGGGTGGTGAGGCCCACCGCCCCCGCCGATGCCCCCCTGCTGCCGCTGGAGGACGGGCAGCATCGGCAGGGGGATGGGGAGGGGAGGGAGGGGGAGGTGGGTGGGCGACATGACCGGCAGGTGGTGCATGGGGGCGGGGGGAGGGAGAGGGATGCACGGCTGGCCGTGGGGGGGCGACATGGGAAGGGCCGGGGGCATCGAGTGGTAGTTGTTGGTGGCCATCTGGGTCCACTGCGACGCAATCGGCCAGGGGATCGGCATCCCGTCCTTGCGCACACCAACACGGGAGGGGTCGATCCAGTGGGACTCGTCAGAGAACAGCCGATTGCGACTCGACAACGCCTGCACACACACCACGCACAAACACACAAGACGTCTTATTCTATTCCAGCCCCGTGGAGACCGCCATCCGCCTCTTGACTGGCTGACCTGTTTGAGGGATGCCTCGATGTCTGATCTGGCGAGTGTGGGTGGCTTGAAGACCCCGCCGTCATAGAGCTGGTCGGCGTGTTCTATCTGTACGACAAAGCAGCCGCCGGCCGCCCCCATGGCGGTGTCAGCGGGCATCCACTGGATCCCCAGAGGGCTGCCCGGCTTGGTGTGGTCCAGCAGACACCGCAGGAGGGCCTCAGCGATGATGTTGGGCGGGATGGCCAGCTCGTGGTCCTCAGCCGCATCAGCCATTGGGTGTGTAGGGTGGCCGTGGCCGCCCTCATCGGCCATGAGGGGCAGGGATGGAAGGGGGGGAGGGGGAGGGGGAGGGACGGACGAGCCCATGTCGTATCTGGGTGAAGAGGACGCCGCACCCGCAGCACACCGTGGGGTCTCGCCGACCATCTGCTCGCCGACGGGCAGCCCCATGTGACCCCACGCACTCAAGTCGCCATCGGAATGGTGACGTTTGTCCATCCCTCCTGCACACCAACAACAGCAGGTGCAACCAACGCAACGCACGACAGGTGGTCTCTTCCCCATCTCCCGTTCTCTCCATCCCTCCCTCCTTCCCTCCCCACCTGACGGCGGCGACACCGCACCCCCCACGCCATGATCGTCATGCCAGTGGTCCCCGTCCTCCCCACAAACTTGAGAGAAATCCACCGGACGCTTCATCCCGCGATGACTCACAGCTGCAGCTGCCATGGGGTGGTGCACAACGCACGCACACCACAAGGCACAGCACAGCCTACTGCTCAGCTGTCTTCACAGACCCTGATCAGCACGCACGCAGAGTCACCACCGGACAACTTTGCCACCGGACGAGCAGCCTTGCCTGGCGCTACTCCGGCGTTGCTCGCCTTGTGAGTCCACAGGAGGGCCTGATAGTTGGCGCTGCCGAGAGGTTTGCTCAGGGACTTTGACGAGGGGAAAAGTCGTCAAGCTCGCAGTCGAGATTTTTTCTCGACGAGACGGCCTGAAGCAGCAATAACCCTTTATCTGCCGGCACAACCTTTAAACTTTTAGTTGCCCCGTTCGCTATCATGCTGCTCACCACTGCCCTTGCAAGATGCCCTCGGATGCCCCCTGTTCTGCCCTGTCCACTGGACAGCTTGCCTCGCCCGCCTGAGAGGAGGATATGCCACATATCATACATCATATCATGCGGCGGGTGATCGAGCTGAGCTCGGGAGGAGGTGGAGGAGGGCATCGAAGACTTCCTCTACGCTCCTGACGAGGTACATGAAGGGGCGGCATTGACAAACCGAATGGATGGAAGCGGAGCATGACCTGCGGGCTGTCTGCTGTCTTCTGTGCGTGAGGTCAGGCCGCCCGCCACGTCTTCCGGGCAACCTCCTTTGAGGACATCTGCAGGTTCCACGCCGCCTCGGACCCGTGGAAGAAGGAGGAATACATGGAGCATGCTCGCTTGTACGGTAGGAAGGAACAGGATGGATAAAGATGCACGCCTATCGGTGGTACATGGTGGCGCTCCTCCTTGTTTTTACTCACAGCCCAGGAAATGGCTGCCGCTGCCGCCTCAACCGCACCCCCGCTGGCCGCCCCTCACCCCCACTGAAGCCGCCAGACATGCCTGAGCTCGCCGAGGAGAGGTGATTCTCCCTCGCTGACGAGAGACGTCCCTGCTCGCTGCTCGCCCTGCCCTTCCTTGCCCTCCACGCTCCCCCTCACTGTGCCATGTTGTCCATTGTTCCCCCGCCCTCCACCCAACAGAAGTCCACCCGCCCCCGCCCACCTACAGCCGCTGAGCTGGCTGGCCATCAGGGCGGGCCGGACTCCCCCCGGCGACCCCACCGAGGAGGAGCTGGCGCTCTTCTGGCGGGTCATCGAGCTGAGCGAGGACCCCAGCGTGCCCCGGAAGGAGGTCGAGGAGGCCAACGAGAAGTTCGTCTACGCTCCAAACAAGGTACATGAAGGGGGCGGCATTAGACAAACCGAATGGATGCAAACGAAGCATGACCTGCGGGCTGTCTGCTGTCTTTTGTGCGTGAGGTCAGGCCGCCCGCCACCTCTTCCGAGTATCATCCGAGGAGGACGTTGACAGGTATCGTGCCGTCGAAGAGAAGATATTTCGTGCCCACCTACAGAAGATACCTCTGTCAAACCCCCACCCTGTGCCCTCCACGGTCCCTCACTGTGCGCCATGCTGCCCTCTGTTCCCCCGCCCTCCACCCAGCAGTCCTCCACCCGCCCCCGCCCACCAACAGCCGCCGAGCGAGCCCTTGCCGCCGAGCTGGCCGTCAGGGCGGGCCGGACTCCTCCCCGCGACCCCACGGAGGAGGAGCTGGCCCTCTTTTGGCGGGTGATCGAGCTGGGCGAGGCCTTTTTGGGCGAGGACCCCAACGTGTCCCAGAAGGAGGTGGAGGAGGCCATCGAAGACTTCCTTTACGCTCCAAACGAGGTACATGAAGGGGGCGGCATTGACAAACCGAATGGATGGAAGCGGAGCATGACCTGCGGGCTGTCTTCTGTCTTTCGTGTGTGAGGTTAGGCCGGCCGCCACTGTTTCAGGGCAGCAGGCATCGAGAACGTTCGGAGGTATCGTGCCCTCAGAGAGAAGATGACCCGTGTCATCAAAGAGAAGGGATTTCAGTCAAAGCCCGGTAGGAAGGGAGGGATAAAGATGCACGCCTATCGGTGCTACATGGTGGAGCTCCTTCTTGTTTTTACTCACAGCCGAGGAACAGGCTGCCGCCGCCTCATCTGCACCCCCACTGGCCGCCCCTTATTGAAGCCGCCACCCACGCCGCCAACCGCTGGTGGGGCTACCCTTCCCCCCCGTGTCTCGTTTGTGCATTGGTGCCCTCCCCTCACTTGTCTGTCTGTCTGTCTGTCTGGATCAGATCGTGCATTGAGTGACCACGAGGTGGTCGAGTATGCGCGTCAGCTGCTGGACGACGCCCGCAGCCGCGAGGAGGGCCCCGGGAATTGCCAGTGCGGCAGATCAAGACGGGCGGCAAGCCCAAGGTGTGCGTGAGCTGGACACGTCCTTAGAGGGCGTTAAATAACATCGCTGCCTACATTTTATATCCTTGGTGCACCTTGTCGCGATGTTTGCGTTCGTTGACAAGGATTGTCTCACAGAACGCCGACTCCGTGTCTAGCTCGTCGTAGCACTTTGGTGGGTGGGAGAAAGACATGTAGGCCCAGGTGTGTGCACGTGACAGAGAGGGTGGCGTGACTTACTTATATCGCTGCCTGCATTTTATATCAGTCAGTGGTATTACATGTGCTGACTGAATGGACGAATCGAATCGTGCAGACCATGCCATCCATGCCATCAGCTCTGTGTCTCGTCGATCGGTTGGTGGGAGCACTCACTCACTCACGCGTCCATCCAGGCATCCCATTCACCACACCGCCTGCCTCCCTAGCTGACTCTAGCCAATCGCTCGCCTCGCCAGCTCATCAATCAGCTGACCATACATCAATCAATCACGCATCTGGCACTCATTCAGGGCCACAGAGAGCACCACCCCGGCCTGCCGTGGATCCTCTGACCGTAGTGGTTGACGCCATAGCATATGTCGCGGCACACCCCCGCCCCGCCCCTTTGTTTCTCTGCGGCCTTCTCGAGTTTTGCCAGGTATGCGCACTTCTCTGTCATGTCCTTCATGAGGCGCAGCACGTACCTCTCCCGCCCCAGCCACACATTGCCGGCCGACCCCTCTCGGATGTCGATGGGCCCCTTATCCACACCGGTGAGGCTCGGCAGCGTCCGGGACAGCTCGTCCAGCAGCTCGGGAATGTCGCTGGCCAATGGGGCCAGCGGACACTTGAGTGCAACCTGATTGATAGATGAATGGATGACACACCGAGAGCACACACACACGTGGGGATCGATCACGAGACGTGAATGCATTCAATTTGTGTACATGCATGTGCTTTGCCTGTCTGTCTGTGTGTGGATTGGATTGGATTGCGTACGTCTTGTGTCCGTTGGCTTTCCTCGAGGGTTTGGGCTGCGACTGTCAGGAGGTCCTTGGACATCTGACGGAGCTCCTGACGCTCTGCACACACAGACATACATACAGCACGTAGACAGACATGCATATCGAGAGACGCAGGCCCGCCAGCTGGCTGCAATGTCCACGCCTTCACTCACGTCGCTCAAGCAGCTCCCACAGCTCCCCCATCCGGCGGGCCTACACGCAGACAGGCAGGCAGGCAGCCGTCACACACATCATCACACCATCGCACTCACACACTCTTGGATGTGGTGGTACGCACCTCGACTCGTCTCTGGAGCCGCATGGGCACTCCCCTGGTGTATTTGGGCGGTGCACTTCTCGCACGGCCCTCCCCACTCACCGTGCGATCATTCTGACAGGAAGAGATGGACAGTGGCCGGCATACATACGATACTTGTCTCTCTCTGGGTGTGTGCGGTGCGTGCCTTGCTTGCCTTGAAGAATGGTGTTGGGTCGAAGAAGGTGTCGACGGTCAGGGAGAGGAGCCGTGACACAAACGCCATCAACGCAGACCTACATGCGGCGGACAGCCAATGGGGAAATGGCTGATGGTGGTCTACCTGTCGATGAGCAGGGGCTGCACTGCCCGTCTCATGTCGGCGGCGACCTTGTCAGCCTCCAGCAGCTCGCCACTCAGCCGCTGCTGACCCAGACACGCATCCTGCAACCGATACGATCCCCACAACACGCACGCCACGCCCAAACAAATGAATGCCTCATCTGACCTGACCTGGCCGGCAAACCGCGCCTACCTGGTATTGTTGTGTGAGAGTTGTGTTTTGGTCCATGTGCTGTTCGAGTTGCGCGCGGATCTCCTGCTCCCGGAGGTCGTCAGCCGCGTTGCGCCGCCTCAGCGTCTCATTCTCGTGACGACACGCCGCCACGTCAGCACGAAGCTGCACGAGGCAATTCATGCCCATGGTCTTGTACGTCTGTGTCTATGTGTGATTGGCTGGCCGGCCGAATGACTGACCTCAGCGATTTGGCTGAGTAGTTTGACCCTCTCATCGCTGCTCTGTCGCTGGGCCACCTCCAGCTTGGCGGCCAGAGCTCGGGACCGCTCAGCCTCCAACGCGTGCCGCCGACAGTCCTACACATACACATTAATTGACGAAACCTGGGGGCGTCCATCCATTCGGCCTGTGTGGATGCATGGTCAGTGCACCTACTTACCTCGCTGAGCATGAGAATTTGTCTCTTTTGGCGTCTCGACTCGTCCTGCAGGCTCTGCACCTCGGCCTGGCTCCTCTCTACCGCCCTCACACACACTGACGGCAACACACACAAGGCATGAGGCCTGGCCTGGAGTGCATAACATTGTGCGGCTCTGTCTGCACATATGTATCCATGGATCCATCCCGACTGACGCACGTGGTCTGGTGTGTGGGCTCGTGTCGATTGGCGCGGGGCGTGTGTGGAGGTGTGTGCCCCTTCTGGGCGGCAGTGCCCAGTCATCCTCCTCGTCCATGTCGGCCAGCCGCCTCGCCACCTTCTGAACGGGCGGCAGCGGGGCGCTGGCTGGCGTGCGCACGGCCTCATCAACCTCAAGACTGCAGTGCAGGACAGACAAACACAGCCATGCAATGACAGAGTGGCGCGAGTTTCTTCGTCTCTCACTCGTGGAGCAGCTTGTCGATTCGGCGTTCCGTCTCCGCCAGAAACGACATTTTCGACGGAGACTCCCAGTCTTGCCCCCACGCCCCCTCCCCCCGTTTGACGGAGACACTAAAGGACGGATACTACCCACGGAACCCTATAGACCTACGACCTGATGAGATGGTTTTTGCTGGAGAAAATGCCTCACGCAAATGCAGGTGAGTCAGGTGAAAGGTGCAAGGACGTGTGGTGTGGAAAACGAAGAGAAAAAGGCCGATAAAAGCCAACGATCGGCAGCTTAGCTCGCATACGCCGGCATTTCTTTGGCGCTTTCCCTCCTCCCTCGTTTGCTCTGCCGAAGACCGTTAGTCGTAGAAGAGTGTGTTGCAGCGGAGATCTGTGTCGATCGATCTCCTTCAGGCGGCGCTGGTGACCTGCCATTATATGACGGAGGAGTTGCTGAGAGCATAAGATGAACGACACGACCACGATGACTAACCATCACGCGTTGCCGTCACGCCTCTCAGCCAGGTGCGCACAGGGGAGCAGCGCACGCGCACTCAGCAGCCAGAGAGGGCAGTGGGCAGGGCACGACGGGAGGGCACTGCGGAGGGCAGGGGGATGAGTGGTGGCACCTCGCGTGTGCCTGGGCACAGATCCGCCAGTCAGGCCACTCTGTCGCTGCTGGGTGATTCATTGTCTGCTCGCTGTCTGCCTGTGTGCTCTCTGTGTGTCTTGATTGACAAACAACAGGTGTTGGAAGACTAAGTTCTGCAAATTTTTTATGGTAGGTACTCTCGTCTCTGACACTGGGGGACGCCGGTGCTCCATCCATCTGTGTGGTGACTTTGATTTTGGTGTGTGCGTGTGCAGGAGGGTCGGTGTACTCGCGAGAACTGCACCTACGCGCACTCAGCCGAGGAAATGCGGTCCATCCCCGACCTGCGAAAGGTACGCCAACACGCATAGGAGGGGACCACAAGGCCTGGATCAGCGAGCACGACACACATGGTCGTGTCTCTCCCTCTGTCCCTCTGTGTGTGTGTCCACCAGACCAAGTTGTGTGGTCAGTGGCTGAAGGGTCGCTGCAACGACCCATCGTGCAAGTTCGCCCATGGGCAGCGTGAGCTGAATCCCCTGTGCGGTCTCGACGAGGACGGCAACGGGGTGGGCGGGGGCAATGGCGGTGGCGGGTCAGGTCATGGGTATGGAGGCAGCAACTTGCACGTGGCGCGCATCGGCAACACCGGGCACCCGCACCATGGTCACGGTCACGGTGGACACCATGGACAGCCCCACCACCACCGCCCCTCTCACCACCCACACCACCCCATGCCTATCGAGGCAGCCACCCAAGAGGCCGACCAGTCGACTGCACACAACCGCACCAAGGACAACTCTGCCAACATAGGACACGGTGAGCTAATGGGGGCGCGGGTGCGCCAGCCAGGCAGACAGGCAGGCAGGCAGGCAGTGAGGGAGGGAGGGGCAGGCAGGCAGTCGGTTGGTTGGTCAGTGAGTGAGTGAGTGAGTGATGATGATAGCAAAGGAACGTCTCTACATTCGCAGTGTACTCTCATGACGAGCTGTGATGCGCCGCAGCGAGTCAAATGAGGACTTCCTTAGATGTCTGAACCAACGCAACCACACATACACACATACACACATACACACAGACAGACAGACAGGCAGACAGACAGACGTGTGTGCCGTTTGTGTCTATCTGCATATCGTCATGTGTGCATCACATAATCGCTGCCTTCCTCTGCCTGCCTGTGTGTGTGTCTGTGTGTGTGTGTGTGTTGGTTGGATCAGATGGCAGCAGTCCCCGTGTGTTGCGTCCCCACCACTCGTCGCAGCACCACCAGCCACACCATGCCAGACGATACACGCCCAAACGAAACATGTAACAAAGGGACGGGACACGACGCGCACAGACACAGCCATGGCAAGCATCGCATCCGAGCTACTTGTGTTGTGGGTGTTGTGTGTCTCGCTTCCTTCCCCAGGCCGACGGTGCTGAGCGTTCGCGATTCGTCTCCCCCGTCGCGTTCGACCACCACAACCCCTTCACTGCCCCACCACCTGCCCCCGCCGCCGCCCCCTCCCCTCCCAGCCGACCCCCTACACGCACTGCTGGGCGTCGCACCCCACAGCAACACCCACAGCAACACCCAGATCCCCCACCAGACCTCCAACGACGACCTGGGCCACTGCACCACCGACTCGTGCGGGGCGGGCAGCGTTGACTCGACCGACGTGCCCACCGAGCCATTGGGTGCGGGGTCGGTGTACCACGAGCGCAGCGGGTCGAGCGACACGGTGAGTTTCCGCTACTCGAGTGAGGAGTCGCCCACCCAGAGCGGCGGGTCGGACAGCGAGAGCGAAATGGACCCCTCCACACGCATCCGCAACCACCTCATCAACCACGAGCAGCAGGGGCAGGGGGCGCCGCCGCCGGCGCCCATCCCCAGCCACCCACACGCCTTTGCGGCCGGTGGACCGTGCTTCGAGTCGGTGGTGAGTCTCACCACCGGCAATGGCGTGCCCCTCCCGGTGGCCATGGGCGGTGGCACCGGTGGTCCAGCAGGGTCCAGCGACAGCAATGGTGGCCATGCCCCGCTGCACCGCGGCCACTCGCACGACGGCTCGTATGGGATGCACCACTCGCACGCCCATCATCGCCCTGTTGGCGCGAGTGACGACATTGGCGTCGGTGTGGGTGTGGGTGTGGGCCACCCGTCGCACCCCGACTTCTCGAGCGTCATGATGATGGGAGGCGACGTGAGCGGCATGTGTGGGGGCGGGGTAGACTACCCCTACATGGACCAGGCAGCGGTGCACGGCATGGGTGGCATGCCGCCCTTCATGGCACAGGTGGGTTGGGGGAGACAAAGGCACATACAGACCTAAGCCATGCCGCTGGTCGACCACTTTCACGTCTCTATGTTGTGTTTGAATCAGTTGTCTCCGTCTGGTTCGTGCGGCACCCCCTCTCACCACACGACGAGCGCGTCTGACGTCCTGGCCACTTGGGCTGCCACCATTTCCGCCGAGGGTCAGCGAACAAACAAACCAGCCAGACCACACACCAACCTTTCCCATGCCCATGCACACACACCAAGACAAGGACGCTCGCCCGCTCTGTTTGTGCAGATTTGATCAAGGCGTGCCCCGACCACTATGATGACTAATCAATCAATCGATTGACGACGGACCACACACACACACACACGCACGCCACGGGAGCAGGGGGCCGGTCACGCTCTTGGGCGAGGCTGGACGTGCCTGCAATGCATTGCACTGCGTGCGTCCGTGCCGATCAGATGCATACGTAGGTACATAGCTACGTTTTCGTTGGTATCTATCGATGTTCCTTATTCCTTTTCCCCCTCCCCTCCCCTCCCACCGTACCGTTCGTCTCGTTGACTGACTAAGTGACTGACCGACTGACTGGCTGGCTGGTTCCTTCCCTTCCCCCTCCCTCCCTCCCTCCCTCCCTCCCTCCCCTTGTCGGGTCGGGTTCACCCACCTGGCTGTCTGTCTGCTGGTGTGTGTGCTACGGTACGCACGTATGCATCCGTCGAGGAGTGCAGTGCACTGCAGGCATCTATCCATGTGTGTGTGTGTGAGTGTGTGTGTGTGTGCTTTGTATGTGTGTGGTGGTCCGTCCGTCCGTCTGTCTGTCTTATTTCCTATAGGGTGCTCGGTGGTCGGTGCTGTGTCGCTGGTCAATGTGTGGTGGGTGTGTGGCGGTCTCTATCTATCTGTGTGAGTGTGTGGGTGTGCACGCCTGGTTGGGAAGCTGGCTGGCTGGCTGGCTGCATGACTCAGGAAGCGTTCCGCCTCTTACCCTACCAACTCCCTCACCCCCTCTGCCTAAGTGTCTGACTGTCTGCAGGGCATACACACACTGACTAACTATTGTTGCCAGTCAGTCCATTGTCAATTGCATCACTCAATCGTCCAGCCTGGCTGCCTGTCTGTCTGTCGACTCGCTTGTATGTCCATGTGCGGTGTGTGCTGTGCATCCCCGTGTGTCTGTGATGTGAGTGTCTGTGTGCCCTAACGCTACCGATGGATGTGACTCCCTACGTTTTGCCACGCGAGCAACCAAAGGCTGGGGCGGGCGAGGGGGAGGAAGAGGGAGGGCGCGCGCGGAGGGCATGTCTGGCTGGCTGTGGTGTGGGTGCGGGCGGTGTGTGTCTGTCTGTCTGGCTGGCTAGTGTTTGTTTGGCGCTCATCTATTGAGCTGCAGGCCAGGCGACAGACACGTCAGTCAGTCAGATGGAGGCAGGCAGGCACGCCGGCAAAAGAAAGAAATGACAGCCACAGCCACAGTCAGGGTCGCCCGACTTCCTCCCTCACCTCCCTCAGTCTGTCCGCCACACCCACGCCCGCTCGCCGCTGCTGTTGCTCGCGACTGGTGTGTGTGGTGTGTTGCGTGTGCGTGTATGTGTATGTGTATGCTATGGTGCATTCGACTACCTACCTATCGCTGGGTGCTATTTGTCTCCTGCCATCCGTTCGGCCGTTCGCCCTTCGGATGGACGGATGGATGGATGGATGTCAGCCACATACATACATACATGCTTATAATGCTACACACTCACTGTCTCACTATCTCACTCAGTCACTGTCCGTCATTCTGTGCAATACTACCAACCAATGCATTATATGCACTACAGGACAGGCAGGGTGAGGTGACACACAGGCCGGCAGGGCAGCAGGTGGGGGATGGATGGATGGATGTGTGTGTGGGGTCTTTTGTCGTGGTCAATCAGATGAGCGGCGCGCACATAGCACAGCGGCATAGGAGGATAGCCCGTCCGTCCGTTGCGTTGCTGGCCCCCTCTCTGTCCATCCATCCATCCATCCATCTGTCTCTGCCCCTTCACACCTGCCCACGCCCAGCCGAGCCGAGCCTCCCCTGTCTGTGCGTCGTGTCGTGTGGTGTGGTGCCTTGCCCCACTCACTGACTGACTCGCACTCACTTTGCGTGCGTGCGTGTCTGCGTGTATGCGTTTTAAGTGCGCTGTCTGTCTGCCCGGCTGACGACTCCCTCACTCACTGGCTGACTCACTCACTAGACTAACTGAGTGCGCGACCCGACGATCCAATGAATGATGCATTGCATACGTGTAACCATACAGACATACGTACGTGGAGACAGAGAGAGAGAAGGCGCCGAGGGAGGCTGGGAGACTCGGTGGTCCCAGCCAGCTGCCTTCGGTGCGGTGCAGTGCGGTGGGTGCATATAAGAGAGCAGAGCTGACCAACGAACGGACTAACGATAGATAGGTACGGTGCGGGCACTGTCAGGGGAGAGGGGAGGGAGGGAGGGGGGGATGGCTATCCATCCATCCCTATGTCTGTCATACACACACACGGAGACTCGCACACAACGCATCCTTTCTCGTATGTATATTTTTGTATTTTTGGTGTGGTTGGTGCTCTTGCCCACCCACCCGCCCTTTCTTAGTGCTTCCCGCCTGCCTGCCTGCCTGCTTGTCTGTCTGTCTTGTGGTTGTGTGGTTGTGTGCTGTCCTGTGTGGTGGTGGCGATGAGATTTTCTTTGTATCTCTTTCTCTCTGTCTCTCTCTGCGTGTCTGTGCGTCTGGGTGTCTCTGGTTGTTTCTTTGCACTATCGTGCAGTGCAACACTCCCGCCCTCCTGTCGACTGACCGATATCCATTATGTGACTGACTGAGCCAAACGAAAATCCCATCCCATGCATCCCATTCACTCGATGATGCGTTCGTTCGTTGCCTGCGGGACAGACACGGACACACCACACCACACCACACGTGTACGTGTGTATGTATACGATAGATGCGATCCATACGCCTCTCTCGTTTTTCCGTTCATCATCGACCCTATTCGTATGCAATGAGAAGAACAGACAGACAACGGAATGCACCATAGAGAGAGGGGCAGACAGACAAGACAGGCAGGCAGACAGGCAGACAGGCTGGGTAATGACCGAATGAAGGGCACACACAGACACACACACACACAGCGCCCTCTCCCCATTTTGCGCAGGGGCGTTTGTGTCCGTGTGCAATGAGTGCAGACGAGTGGATGGCTGCTGTCGGGGCGGTGTGGTGCGATGCGATGCGGTGCGGTGCGGTGCGGTGTGATGCGGTGCGGTGTGCGGATCCCTTTCTCCCTCCCTGTCTGTTTGCGGAGCGATGTGCCTGCCATCTATCTGCTGAGTGACGCGATAATTTAAGAGGCTGACTACTACTGACGGTTCAAGGCTGCCATGAATGAGTGATGATGAGTGGTACATGACATGCAGTGCACTGAGATGCATGCAATGATATGATTGATTGATTCCATCCATGGTGCCGCACCACACCACACCACACCAACACCCACGCACGCACGAACAAGAGAGCACAGCAGAGCAGCAGTGAGGAGTGAACGAACCATCGAGGAGGGAGGCAGCAAGGGGGTGTGTGGTAGGAAGAAAACGGTTCTATCTATCTTTCTTGTCTTACTGGACGTCATCCATCCATTCTGGGTTCCTTTTCCGCCCAAACCCATCCATCCATCCATCCATCTCCGTCTGTCCGTCTCTGTCCTTTCTTCTATGGGCCTCCTCGGTCGACCTCGGGGCTGTTTTCGCTCTGTCTGTCTCTGTTGTGTGGGGCCGGTTGGTTGGTTGGTATGTGTGTATTGGTACGAGCGAGTGTGTTAGCTAGCGAGAGCGTGGGAGAGATGTGTGTGCGTGAAAGCATGTATGTCTGCTTTCTGCTCGAGCAACAGCTACGCTGTCTGGAGCAGAACACAGGAGGAAAAGGAGGAGGAAAGATAGAGAGACCGGGGGGCGGGGGGGAAGAGGGAGAGGGAGGGAGGGGGGGGAGCGCACTGAGGGGTCCGTCTGTCTGTCTGTCTGTCTTGTCTGTCTGTGTGGGTGAGGTCCACTATCTGACTCGCCGGCCACTGACTGCATGACCGACTCGATCGATCGGCCGATCGATCGATTGATTGATTGACCATTGATTGTGCCACCCACGATGTGCAATGCTGTTGTGCATGCATGTGCATGTGTGTGTGTATGTGTGTGAGCCTTAATTCCTTCCTCCTTCATGAGACCAGACCAGACCCACTTGCTGTTGTGTGTGGCTGTGCGTACGCGTATTTGTAATGTGTGTATGTGTGTTATCCTATCCTTTCCACTCACTCACTCTCTCTCTGGCCCACTGACTGACTGACTGTCTGTCTGTCTGTGACCCCGATTTGTCTGTCGTCGTGTCGTAAGACCATAGCAATACCTAACAATACATACACACATACCACACATCAGTGTCTGTCCGTGTGTCCATCGCTGTGTTTCTCTCTCCGCTGTGAATGTCCGCGCGCTGTATTCGCACTCCCAATGTCTGTCGCCATACACACACACACACGCAGGGGAAGGAAAGGGGAGCAGAGCAACACACACAGGCAGAAGACTGCGTGGCGTGGCCTGGCGGGGCGTGGTGGTGTGAAGTGACGTGGGGACGGTGTGGTGAGTGAGACCAACGAACCAAGGGGCGACGACTCGACCGACTGACTGCCCGACTGTCTGACCGATGTGTGCGTGGCTGCGCTACACTAAAATGAGCACGTCCACCCAGTGCGGCTCCGATGGATTATACACTTCGGCCTCACTCACTGACATGACTTGACTAGCTCGTAGCGCAGCGTAGCCAGGCAGAGATTCTCACGTACAACTGGCTGGCTAGTCGTGTTCTGGGATGTGTCATTGCTGCGTGCGAGGCGCACCGGGTTCCTACAGCAGAGGGGCATTCGGTGAGGCTTGCACGGGGCTCTGTAGCACCCCAGAGCAAGACCAGCGGCCACCCCACCCGGCCAACATACACAATGACAGATAGACATACACAATGACCTGATGGACGGATAATGGACACAATCTGAGCACTTCGCCCGCCCAGCCCAGCCACCCAGTCACCACAAGTTACTGACCTGACTCCCAGGCTTGCTGTCTTGTCTGCCATGCCATTGCCGGCCGGCCATGTGTATGCGCGCGTATCGCTATGTCTGTCTGTCTGTGTCCACACGTGTGAGTGTGCGTGTAAATGACAACGGTCGATGCCATGCCAGTCTGACTATTGTTGTTGTCGTGACGGCTGCCGTGTTTTCATGCCTGGGTGTTCCATGTTGCCGGTGTAGCTGCGCTGTGGACTGACTGATCCAGGCTCACAGTGCTGATGCATCCGGGCCGCGGGACCACTGGGTTTGAAGGCACTGGGAGGCTGATGTCGGTCCGTTCGCTCGTCGGTTGGTTGGTCCGTGCCTCCGTCCACTCACGTAACTTTTTCCATATAAATCATATGTACGGCTACGTCACGTCAACGCTCACTCACTCACTGTCTTGCTGTCTTGCTGCTGGCTGATCCGGCAGACTCACTCACTGACTCTTGTTGTCGTGGTTGTTGTTGTTGTTTCTTTGCTTGATCCGCTCACTCACGCACATGCCTGCATCATCATGATGTGTGTCGGGTCGTTTGTTTCTTGCTCTGTCTGTCTGTTTGTCTGTCTGTCGGCCCACATTGGGGATCGGTCCACCGATCGGTCGGTCGGTCGGTTGGCATTCATGACCTACATAACATACACACGTGTGTGGGTGTGGTGTATGTGTGGGTGTCTGTCTGTCTGTCTGTCTTCAACGGATGCAGCAAGCAAGCGAGCAAGCCAGGACACACAGGCAGGGACAAGACGAGACGTGTGAGTCAGTCTGTCGATCAATGTCAGTCAGTCAGTAATGTGTGTGATGTCCTGGCTTGCTCTGCTCTGCTGGCTCAACTGAACTCTCCCCCAACCAACCGCTGCCTGCCTGCCTGCCTGACTCAACCCCCCCATGTTATACAATGCACTCACTGTCGGCCGATCGGTTGATCGGTCGGTTGGGTTGGCAGCTGCATGCCTGCCTCTTTTTCACCTATACGTTCCGTGTGCTGAGATCACATCCATGGATGGCGTCAGTCACAGTGTCCGTGTGTATGTATGTGTGTGTGTGTTTGTGCGCGCCAAGAGAGAGACACAGCAAGCATGCAAGCGAGGGAGGGAGGGAGGGAGCTCCAGAGCGGTTTGAGTGGTGGCTGCGGCTTGGCGTGGATGGCGAGACGACCAGTCAGTCAGTCAGTCAGAAGGTTCCTTTGCGTTTTCCTTCGCTTCTCTTGCCTGCCTCTGTATCAGCCAGCCGCCAGCCGATCAGAGAGTGAGGCAATTCATTCAATCGTTGGCCCGGCCCCCTCCCAACACACATACACATTGATCGATATATAGCCTATTTCTGGTCCGCCTGTCTGTCTGTATGGCTGTCGGCCGCCCCGCCCACACAGCGGTCTCTCGGCACACACTCAGCACACATAACATTCATACACACACATACGGTGGGTGGATTGGTGGGGTGGCCCTCCTGCCCTGCCGACATTAGCTGACACGGCTTTTTTACGTACGGGACGGGACGGGGCGCCTCTCTGGATGGATGGATGGATGGATGGTCCGATGGATGGCTGCTTGGTTGTTCCTTCCTGGATGCTTCATCACATTTTTCTGCCCGTGGTGCGGTGTATGTGTGCTGCCTGCCTGCCTGCCGGTGTTGACGCTCTGTGTTATGTGCTATGTGTACATGTTGTCCGGACCCTAACGCTGATGACGTACGAGAGAGAGAGCGAGGGCGAGAAAGAGAAAGAGAGCGAGCGAGAGAGCGAGAGGCCCACTTGCTGTGTGTGGTTCCACTAACTGACTGACTACCTGAACGATTGGCTGATTGACTGACTGCTTGGGTGGCCGACTGCCTAACTAGTGAATTGGCGGACCTTGTTCTTGTGTCTGCTTGCGTGGCATGGCGTGACGTGACCTGGCTCAGTGGCCTGGTGATGGCTAGTTCAACCACACACACACACGTACATACACACCATACACACATCCACAAGCGGCGTTTTATGTCATTAGCACGGCTCCCTCTTCTGACCGACCGGCCGACCGATCGACCGATCTGCTCGCGTGGGTGTCTGTCTGTCTTGGCTTGCTCATCTCCTCTTCCTCTGCCCAGCGGTCATTTTTCCCAAGCTGCCATGTGCACATGCCTGCACGGATGGCCATGCATGGCATGTGTGCATCGCCGGCCGGCTGTGTTTTGTGAGTGAGTGAGTGAGCGAGCCCTACAAACCATACATACCGACACGCACCGTCACGCGCACACTCACGCGCGTCAGTCAGTCAGTCAGTCTGTCGGAGTGCCAGAGGAGGCTGCGTGAAAACTGGGGTGGGGTGAGATGCGTGCATACATACGTACACGTGTCTGCAGCTGCCTGGCTGTCTATCTGTCGCTGTCTTGCTTTCATCAGTTCCTGTTTTTTCACCTAGTGGTGGGGCTGGGTGGGTGGGTGGGTGGATGGGATGCCCACACACATGGGGAGGGAGGGAGGGGGGGGAGGGGGGAAGCAGCGGCGTCCGTGTGTGCATGACCGATAGTCTGCTTCATGGATGGATGGATGGATGGATGGATGGCTTCGTTTGCATTCTGTCTGGTGCGTGCGTGCGTGTAATATTTATCCCCACAGCACAGCCTCCGTCCCGTCCTCGGTTGGGCGGTTGGTTGGTTGGATGCATGTACGAACGAGTGCATACGCAGCGTGGATGGATGAATGGATGGATGGACACACCGATCGCACCGCACCCACACGAGTCGGCGGGCTGGCCACGCACTCACTGGGGTGGCAGCAGCTGCCGACGTTTTTTCCGTATCTCTGTCTTCCCTTCCCAAGCACGCTCTCCAGCTGTGTGGATGCATTCGTTGTCTCTGGGGGCTCATTGATTCACTCGTTCGTACCAACATACACCACACGCACATACACACGCAGGGAGACCCCCGGTAGAGAGAGGGGGAGGGGGATCCACACAATTTATGGCTTGGTAGAACTTTTTGGTGCTCTCCACATTATGGGATGGCTGGTTGGTTGATTGATTGATTGATTTTCACTGGCTGCTGTCTGTCTGTCTGGTCCCCGAAGGGGCTGCTCTCTCCCCCGTCACTCTCACCCCCCACCACCCACACCCACACCCACCTGTGCATCTATTTCCATTCACCCCATCCACGCCACTTCATCATCCACAGATGCCGCGCCGTGCCATGCTGCCCGCTCATTCTGTGTGTGTATGTCTGTATAGCTGCGGATGGACGCTTCGATCGAACGCCTGGCTGGCAGGCTGGCTGGCTCTTTCCTTTCACCTCCTCGCTCTCACGTCTGGCTGTCTTGTTCGCTTGCTCGCTCGGCTGCCTGCCTGCCTGTGGTGCCTCCCCTGCTTGTATGTGTGTCTGCTGTCTTGCCTTGCCGGCAGGAAATATGGATGGATGGTTGGATGGCTGGTTGGTGTGAGAGCCGCTTACTCAGTGACTCACTCGTGTGTGTTCTGCCTGCGAGAGCGAGCAGCGCTGTGCTGCGCATTGGTACCCATACCTACATACATACATACCTACATACATACTCATTATTATCACACCTGCAAGAGCCCTTGGTGCGTTGGGTGCGTGGTGCACCCATGTCGGCCGCCGTGTGATGTGATGTGATCGATTGCTGACTCATTGGTTCATTGGTTCCTTCCTTGGTTGGTTGGTTGACACTCATCGACTCGATTGATCGATGTTGGTTGTTACGCATACATACGTGTGTGTGTGCGCCGGATGGATGGATGGATGGACATTATTCACCCCCAGTGCATGCATTGATTGCATGTCTTGCTTGCATGCTTGCATGAATGGATGGTCCACGTCACACACAGGCGTATGTCATGACAGACAGACAGTTCAGTTCCACCCAACCCCTCCATCCCATGCACCCCTACGTGTCAGTCATAAAGCTGGAAGCCAAGGGAAGGCACCTCTTCTCTTCTCTTCTCTCGATTGCAATGCATCAACATGTAATAAATGCACCAACAACGCAACGCAACGCACCGCACCCTCGGCAAATACAAACACACACACACACCAACTCACAACGGACACAGCATGTGTCCCATCTGTGGGTGCCAGCAAAAAGTAGCACGGCCACATATCACTCCCACACACACACACATTCAGATCAGTGCGGCGCCCCTTTCTCTCGACAGACAGACACGCCAAAAATAATAAGGGAGTCGACCAAGCACACGGCCGACAGCCTGTCGCCATTCTCTCATTCCTCCTCAGTGTTTTAGCCATTGTTTGAAGTCCTCGAAGTCAATCTCGTTGTCCCCGTTGATGTCCATGTGGCTGAACAGCTTCCTCGCGTCGTGGTCGCACACCACCGAGAAGTCGTGCTCGCGCATCACGTGCTTCACGCCGTCCAGCGTGATGCGCCGACCTCGCTGGGAGCCGTCAGGGGTCACCGAATAACGGTCAAACTCAAGGATCACATCAGACGGCTGCACGAAAACCGACCAACGACACTGAATGCGTGTGTGGGTTGGGTGCGACCTCTCTCTCTCTTCGCTTAAGCGCTTACGTCGAATCCTGCGAATGAGTCCCTGAGTGAGGTCATGTCGATGGCCATCATGGCCTCTACGAACTCGCCGAAGTCGATGAGAGCGTTCTTGTCCCTGTCGTACTCCTTGAGAAGGTGGATCTTCTCCACCGTGAAGGAGGGGTCCTTCTGCAGGTCAGCCTGGCTTATGAACCCGTCGTTGTCCACGTCAAACGAATCGAACTGATTTACAAACACACGCTTGAGTGCGTGTCTGTGTCTGTGTGTGTGTGTGTGTGTGTGTAGCGGTGTGGCTCACCGCTCGCCTCCACTCCATGAGGTCAGCCGCGCTGTAGTCCTTGAGATGGGGGAACTGGTCCTTCCACTCCTGAATGGCAGAATCGTCGTAGCTTGGCGTCTTCTTCTGCAGCCAGGAGGGCACCACAACACGCAGCAAACAACACAACACACTCCCACACGAATGCGCCTGACTGACAACGACGCAGTGCACTGCACTGCAGAGTGCAACAAGGGTGCGTGGCCCAGCCCACCTCCAGCCTGAGAGCGCCACTCGTCGCTGCACACAAAGCACCACACACAAGGACACCAGGTGAGTCAATAGATGGACTGCATCATCTGTCCATCTGTCCACGTTGGATGGCTGCGTACCGTACCCCAATAGGTGTCTGATTGGATCGGGATCTGCTGGTACGTCCGCCTCGTGAGCACCTGGCTGCCCTTGGGCGCCAGTGAAGGCGCCTTCGCCACCGAGTGCTGCGCGGCGGGAAGGATCCGGGCCAGAAGCCGCTTCATCCTGCTGGCCTTCACTCAAGGCTTCTGTGTCCCTCTGCAAACTGAGCTCGCAGTGCGAGCTGCCCTCAAGTGGAAGGCAGAATGGCGTGTTTGAGAGGCTTTCCTTGGCCCAGAGTGGCTGCATGTCACTGCCTTGACGGCCATCTGGCAAGAACGAGATCATGGATGATGAGTGCAGCCCTCCTGCGACAGCGGCGCCCCTTCTCCGAGGCTGCTACTGCTGCTGCTGATGCATCATCGGCCAGCACCAGCACCAGTGAAGCTTTCGGGCCCGGCACCACACGATTGTCGGATGCTGCAGGTGGGGTGGGTCGGTGCGTCAGGGACATCGGTCAAGACCTCTGTGGCTGTGATTGATGTTGTCATCGCATGTGATGTGTGTGATGTGTGTGCTGTGCAGAGGAGGCGCTGAACGACATTGGCGAGTCAGTGCAGAAGACGCGCAAGAAGGTGCAGCTTACAAAGGCCGACTTGCGAAAGCTGCAAGGCAACCCGCGCAAGTACAGACTCATAGGTCAGTTCAGCCACTCATGCATGGACATCGTCAGGCATCAGGCAGCGGCAGTGGAGTGTGTGTGTGTGTTCGTGTGTGTGTATTTGCCCTCTTGTCGGTGTGTGTGGGTGTGTCAGGAGACCGTCCAGAGTTCCACAACGTCGAGCGCAACAAGAACGGCCACATTTGCGAGCCAACCGACAAATTCCAAGTCGTCATCACCTCATCCAAAAACAACTGCTGGATCAACGTACGTACGTGTACTGCCTGGCTGAGGGAGGGACTCCCTCCATCCCCCAGCCAGTGTGTGTCAAGTGTGTGTGTGTCGGCAGGTGCTGAACAAGTCGCGCAACTACCGCATTATCTTCACGTCTCACGCCGGCAACGTGGGGTACCGGGGGGCCGCCCACCAGTCGCCGGCGTGCACGGAGCGCATCGCACAGAACATAGCGCGCAAGTGCAAGCGGCTGGGCATAACACACGTGGACGTCAAGTTCCGGCGAGTGATGAAGGTGGACACGTGCCTGCAGACGTTCCACGCACAGGGCCTCACCGTGACGGGCCTGCTGCACATGCCACGGCTGCCCAAAGTCAGGCCGCCCAGAGCCAGAGAGAGAAGACGAGTGTGAGCATCTTTGTCTATGTGTGATAGAGATAGATGGGGTGTGGTACAGTGAGACGCTTGTGTGTATACTTAGAGGTCAGTGGTGTCTATGAGGTGAGTGTTCCAGACAGGACAGCTGTGTGTAAACACAGCGATCCCGATGGACAAATGCGTCCGAATACAGACAGACATCACATGCATAAGGACATCGAAACACACGCACTGCACTGGACCAGTTAGTTGTAATCGACCTGCTCTGCCAGCAAAGAGCACCAACATACCTGAATTGACTGACCAGCACCTTAAGCCATGCCTGATGACGCATCAGGGTTCGCAGGGTGAGACTGGTACAGATGCACAAACGTCGGGAACGTCCTCTGCCTGCAAATTTCATTCACCACACAGAAGCGCAGCGCACAAGAGAGCGAGACGGTAGGGAGGGAGGGGGTTTGCCTTAAGCTGACCCACCCCACCTGAGTCGATCAAGTTCCTTTCTGAGCAGTTCAATCTCCTTCGTGTGTCTCTTCACGAGCTCCAGAAGGTGCGTCCGCTGCTGCACCTCCTTGAACCGAATCTCACCCTCGTCACGCCCTGCCTTGCCGGCGCCGACTTGCGGCTTCTCACCCTCAGCTGCTGCGGGGGGCGCCTGGGGCTTGGTCGGGGCAGACGTGGTGGCCTTGATGCGACGGATGTGCTCACGCTGCTTTACCTGCGCAGACGCACACAGAGACATGCAGGGGTGTCTCTCGAGCGATCAATCGGCTTGTTGTTCTGCATACCCCCTGCCGCAGGTCCCGCAGCTTCTCTTCAAGGAGCGCATTCTCGGACGACTGACAATGCGGTGAGGTTAGGTGCACAAGGGTGTTTGTGTCTCCACTCCATCCCTCACCCTGGTGGCGATTTGCGCCCTGACGCTTTGGAATTGCCTCTTGAAGTTTTGCGTCTTGGCCTTGAGTGACTGCGCCAAATGCTCCATCTTCCTCTCCAGCAGCTCGGCTGCCGCCGCCTGCCGGCTGTCTCCTACCGCCATGGTCTCGCCGGTCCCGCCACTGCCGCCACCGCCGGATGGACCCCTCAGTGCGAGTGCTAGGACGGACTGGAGGTCTTTGGTGACTCTGAGCATGTGGACGTCCTTGGTGCGCTCCTCGAAGTCTGACGCCTGCAGGGCTAGCAGCCGGTGCTCCCACTCCAGCAATATCAGCCGACGCCGGAAGTCCTGAGAGACAGGCGGTGAGTACATGGGTTTGGCTGTCCTGTGTGGAGGGTGAGCTGACTTTGATGGCGTTGAGTGTGTTGGTTTTCTCTTTGCCGAGCTCGAGGACCATGGCGTTCTTGTCTTCGACTGTGTGTTTGGGCACCACAATGGCGTCGCTGTAGTCCGTCACGACAGGCGCCTGCGGCACCTCCACTTGTCCCTGTTTCAGCTGCAGCAGCAGCTCCAGGTCGTAGTGCTCGTTTTGGATGGAATCCATGTGGTCGTGCAGCCGCGTCTCCGTCTCGTATATGTCTTTGTGGCTTGCAGACACACGCTGGCACACACAGAGAGGGAGGGACATAGAGAGTTGGAGTAGCTATATAGTAGATCTGTCTTTGGCGCACCTCGTGCAGATGTTGTGCGTAGGCCCTCATCTGTTCCAGCTTGGCATGGGCCTGGTTGAGAAGCTGCTCCAGCCGATACCTTTCCTCCCTGAGCTCGTTCATCTTGTCGAAGGCCTCCTCACTCACACCATGCGGACAGTCCTGTGGCATGGGACACGCACACTCGGGGGCGGTGTCATTTCCTATGAATGTATGTGTATGTGTGTGTCGGTACGTCGGGGTAGATGAGGTGGTGGAATTCCTGTTCCTGCTGTGTCTTGGATTTCTCTGAAGGGCCCTTGGACGCCATGGTCGGCGCCTTGCGCAGCGCGGGGCCACCAGCAGCCACATCATCACCCGTCTCAACTGCCTCCACACACACACACACACACACACAGAGAGAGAGAGAGAGAAAGAGAGAGAGAGAGATTTCCTGCTATTGGTGATGTGTGTTCGCATTCGCTCGGTCGCTCACTGTATGGGTCGAGTGTGGCTCCCTCAGCGCCGTCCTGTGAGAACTGTCCCTGTGAGCCCGCCCGGCTGAACGTCCGTTTGATCCCGCCTGCGGCGGGAGGCGCCTGCTGCTCGGCCTTGGACGGAGGCAAACCCCTGAGGGAGGGAACGAGGCAACCAACGAATCTTTCGGCCTTGTGATGTTGTTGTGTCGGTTGAGTTGTCTGACTGACTGACTGACTGACTTGTGTCTGAATAGTTTGATGAGTGCGGCCATCTGTTCGCCGTCGACGCCGAATGGGTACATGTGCTGACGGAACGACACACCCAGCTCCCTCTCCGCGTGAACCAGCTCAGACGCCTCATGTTCAGCAACCTCCACCTATCACAGGCACACAGAGACACAGAGAGAGTGTGAGACACAGCTGTCTGAGTGTCGCTGTTTTCTCAGTGGCTGGCTGACTTGTGCGTGGAACTCCTCGGCTCTTTTCTTGGCAGCGTGGTAGTCGTGTGTCTTGTGCTGCAGCTGCTGGGTGAGCGAGTGTGTGAGCTGCGCGTCCTGCTCCTGCTGCAGCAGGAACAGATACAGCCGGCAGGCGTACAGCTCCTGCTTGCAGATCTCCAGCTCTGTCAGGTGCCTGCACATGCATCATCCATCACAAACACCCACTTGGCTTGTGCCTCTCGCTTGATGTGTCTGTCTATTTGCCAGCCAAGCCAACGTACCTTGCGTGCAGGAGTTCTCTCAGTTTGGAGTCGAACTGGACCATCAGGTCCGTCACCTCGGTCCTGCAGACACACAGAGAGAGAGTAAGGGGGCGAGTGTGTGTATTGGCTGGTTGGTTGGTTGGCTGGTTGGCTGGTTGGCTGGTTGACTTGATTTTCTTGAGGTCGACGTCGAGTTGTTTTCTGTATTTGTCTTGTTCCTCCAGGAGGTCCTTCTCCTTCTGCTCGAACTCCTTCATCGCCGCCTTCTGCGCGTCACTCATCTGGTCAAACGGCACGGTGTCCATCCAGTCCTCACTGCACAAGCACATCACAAAAACACACACCCATCGAATGAATGGTGGATGTGTGTCTCAATCTGTTGTGTGGCACGCGACCGACCGACCGTTCGATGCGAATCTCGAGTATGGTGAGGTCCTTCTTGGTCTTGAGCACGCCGCCCATCATCTGGCCGAGCGCCCTCGCCCCGCTGTCGTCCTTCTGCATCTCCTTGAGCTTCGCGTCGGCCGCCTCCCTCTCCTTTCTGAGCCGCTCCTGCTCCTGCCTGGACACGTACTTCTCTATCTGCACCTCGCTGTCCTCCACCTTGAGCACCGACTCGGGACTCTCCTCCTTCGACGGCTGCGGGGTCGGCAGCTCTATCAGGGGGGCCGGTGGAGGGGCGGGGGTGGCCTGGGCGTCGTCAGCGGTCGCGGCAGCGTCTTGGGTGGGTGTCTGGAGCTCCTGCAGGATCTTGCGGAGCTTGTCGAGGCGCTCGTGGATGTGGTCGAGGACGGTGTGCTTGTGCTGCAGGAGAGACGCAAACTCCTGGTTGAAGGCGCGACGAAGCTGACCAGTACAACACGGAGCACACAATGGAGGACGCCAATCTCTGTTTGTGTGTATGTCCGGACCTCGTTTGCCCTGGTCTGCAGCAGGTAGCACTGCAGACGTCGCCTGGTGTCGGTGAGCAGCTCGAAAGGTGCGTAGAGGAACCCCTGGACCTGCTTGTCGTCGTCTCCCTTGCCGCCCTCCCCACCAGCCACGGTCGTGGCCAGACTCTTGGTCGACATGGCACGAGATGCACCAACTGCCAGGCAAAGATAGAAACACGTGGGGTGTGGGGTGTTGGGGTGTGGTGCAATCAAACAGTCATTGCTCACCAGGGCTGCTGTCGGCTTCTGCTTCCTCCTCCCCTTCGGCTGTCTTGGCTGAGGGCGACGACTCTCCCTTGGCGGCATCGGTCACCTGCGCCTCGGGGGCGCCAATCAGGTCACGAGGCCGCCAGTTGACCAAATACTTCTCCTGTCAGTCAGGGCACGCGACACAGATGGATGCATTGACTGTGTGTATGCAGCCGTCCGCAGCTGGCTGACATCATGAGACGTGACAAGGTGCAGGTCCAGGAGCATGTCCTGGTCCTTGAGGTGAGGCAGTGCCGTGTCCATGGGCGAACACAGCCACTTCTCCTCCTTCTTCTCGAGATGTCTGATGGATGGATGCATAACACAACAGATGGAGATGGAGACAAGGGGTGCACCACAAGACAGACATGCACTGGGCTGACATGACCTGAGGAATTTGAGTTTCTTTTCGAGTCCCTCTGCGGCCGGCTGCTGACGACGGAGCGGAAAGTTGTGGACTGATGAGACACAAATACGCCCAGCATTGCATAGTGCCAGTGTCGATTCGTTTGTATGTCTGGCTTACCCATGAGGTCAGACGTGAACCCGACGATGGCCTGCCCCGGCACCTGCATGGTGTCCCAGAACTCCTCTATCAGCCGCTGACGCAGCAGACGACGGCCCGCATTCTCAGACTCGATCTGCGCCTTGACGGTATTGCACTCCGCCTGGGCCGCACTCTCCAGCGCGTTCACCTTCTCCTCGTCGACGCAAAACACCGGCCGATGCAGACGCTCCAGGTCAGCACTGCCCTGTACAGATGCGCAAGCAGAGAGAAGTGAGGTAGATGATTTACGTCTGTGTGGTCTAGCTGACCTCGTTGTTGTCGATGAGTGTCCTGAGCTTCTTCCTGAGCAGCTCCATCTCACCGATGATCGTCTTCCTGACTTTCTCGGCCTCTGCCTGCTCATCCGCAGTCTGCAGGCGGCTGCGCACCACCTCGGTCGGCAAAGGGCTCCACACAGTCACCTCAGAGTCGGGCAAACCGCACTTCTACCGACCGAGCGCAGCACATCGAACGAGACACATGGCAACGATGGCAAAGATGCATGGTGCGTTCGCTCGCCCCCTCACGCTTACCGGCGGCACATCGAGGGTGACCTGTGGCGGCTCATTGCTGTCTGCCTGGGCGGGCGGCTTGTATTCCCTCAGGGGGCACCCCCACCACACCAGGCCCTCCGTACCACTAGAGCAAAGCCCCAGGGCGCCCGAATCTGACAGCCTGAGCAGCTCCACGCCCCCCGAGAGACACGAGAAGAACGTCAGAGGAGCCGACAGAGTGGACGACTGGGAGGCATTGACATCGCCTTTGAGTGGGAACGCGGAGACGGTGATCTCGCCCCCCATGCACGCCGAGCAGAGAAGCCGTGAGTCGACTGGCCCGGCAGTGATGCACAGCGCGGTGACGGGGTGTGAGTGGCGGTAGAGGGACTGGTAGGACACAGAGGGGGAGGCACCTGACGGTCCGCCCTGGACCAATGAGAAGAGGGAAAAAAGAGATTAATGAGATGTCCGTGTGTATGTATTTCTTGCCTGTTGGTCGGGGAGCTGGCAGAGGATGACATCCCCCGATTGCAGGCCCACGACGCAATCTCGTGCGGGTGCGTTGACGTTGTTGACGCACACACACATGGGCTGGAAGGGCAGGCCGCCACTCCTCAGTTCCACACTCTGGAGTGAGACACAGAGACACATTGCCTCACCCACCCCTTTTGGATGTCTTTGTGGCGGTGTGGGGTACCTTTCTGTCTAGCAGATTGTCTGCGGGAAGGAAGTGGTAGTCCGGAGCCTGATTGGAGGATGGCAAGACGCATGCAGAACGGCCGATCGCTGTTGTCCCCGCCCCCCCACCATGTACCTGCACGGTGAGCAGGTATCCCTCCTGCAGCCCCTCATCCTTGCGGTTCATGACTCCTCCAAGTAACACCACACGCTCCCCCACCGGCCCAACAGCCCACTCAGGCCCGCACGTCACCGACGGCTCGCCCCCCACACACGGCAGACCCACCATCCCCTGGAACGTCAGCTCCACATCGGCGTCATTCTCACCTCCTTCCCCGGACTCAGCATCGCCCCCCTCTGCGTCATCCTCCTGGTCGTCCTCCCCGCTCGACTCGTTCTTGGATGCGGGAGGGCTGCGTGGCGGTGGCGTGATGATGAAGCCCAGGTGGTGGGTGGCCAGCAGCACCGCCCACTGACTGGGGGGCTCGGTGGCCTCCTCAGGGGGTGGTGGTGAGTCGGCTGCCGCGGTGGCTGGAGCAGGAGGGAAGGGGCACTCGGACAACTGGCATATCTCACCCTCGCTTATTCTGAAAGAGGATACCACATTCACTAAGAAATGTCACTATACTCAATGATGTGCAGCGTACTTGATTTCCGTTGCCACATGTGGGTCCATCGGGTCGCGGAGGTCCAGCCATCTCAGCACACCGCCGGAGGAGCCAATGAAGGCGAAGCTACCTTTCCGACGGAGGACGGCACACGTGGGGATAGTCGGCAGAATCAACTGGCTTAGACACAGTGGGTCTGATACACAGAGACAGAGACAGAGAGAGAGACAGAGACAGAGAAAAGGGTGGATGTGAGATTGAAGGCTCTGCTGACTGTTCCTCTCACATTCGCTGATGTGATGGGAGCCGTTGCGGACAGGTGCGTCCCATAACCTGAACAAAACACACAGACACCGGAGAGGGATTCAGGGGTATTTTTTCGTGCGGTGACACCATCCATCCATTCATCAGCACCTGACATGTCCTCCATGGTCGACAGTGACCGCCCTGTGTGTGCCGGTGAGGAAGCCGCCTCCCACCACGTAGTGTCTCTGCCCGACCGAGCAGATGCGCAGTGTGTAGCCGTCGTACCGCACCTCCTCCTCGTCCTCCTCGTCCTCTATTCTCGACTCACCACGGCCCTATGCAATGCAAACACACATACAACCATCCCCACATCCATGGATGGCATCCATCATCACGATACCCTGCCCCTCCCTACTGACCATTGGCGATCCCCCGCCTTCATGCGCCCCCCGGATGCCCAGGTCGCCACGCCAGAGTGTCCCGTCAGTTGTGAGGATGAGACAATGCGAGTAGCGCGGGTCGCAGCCCACCAAACGCACAGCGGTGGGCAGCAAGAAGGAGCCGGAGATGTCGTCGGCGGCCTGTGGCTGCTCAACGGCTCCCTCCTCCTGGCTAAGCATGGCAGTGTTGCTGCCGAATGCATTGGTGGCCCTGATGGAGCCGATGCGGCGCAGAGAATAGAGAGGGGGGGCTGCGCCAGACAGAGGATGCATCGCTGAGCAGAATGAATGCAACAAAGAATTACGGCATGATTCGTTACGCCGTGTCTCTCTCCTCTTGATTGACTTACTTGTGGCTGAGGGGAGTATCTTGGGCCCTCCGATTTGTGGGCTTGCGATGGTGCTGACGCCGTCCACAGCGCCGCCCCTCTGCTCTTCCTCATGCTCAGGGTCCATCGCTGACAGCGCCGATATCGTCACGCCGTCCATGCTGACCCCACTAGTGGCCAAAGCCTCCTCGTGATACTTCCAGAACTGGATGGACGGCCCGTCGGGGTACTCTGGCTGCTGTCCCTCCTGCCCGCTCCCGCTGCGATGCGACATGCCCCCCTGCGACATGCTCGACGAGAAACCAGGGGCTTGGTTGCTCCGCTTCGAACCGACAGTTCGGGGGCTCTCGTCCTCTTCTGTCGGGTAGAGAAGAGCTGGCTTGGGCTCCTGGCATTGCCCAGAGTGGCAGGTGAGGAGGTGGGACCGGGTGACTATGAGGCCGTGGAACGCGTCGAAGTGATTGGCTCGGCAAGCGTGGAGTGTCTCGCCTGTGTTGCCGTCGATAGTCACGAGTACAGCCGCCTTTGTCCACACCAGCAGCTTGTGCGTAGCCGTCCAGCACGTGCCGCCCACCCGGCCGAAGGGGTTGGTGTGGCCCGTACTGTCCTCCCCGCCCTTGGCGCCGCCCGGCTGCTCCTCTAGTGGCAGAGATGGAGGTCTCAGTGTGAGGATGTGTGCCTCGAATGATGGCGTGATGGTGAGGATGCGGACATTGTTGAACGACACCAGTGCAAGCGAGTCCTTGTTGAGGGGGTCCACCGAGATGGTGTCGATGCGCTGCGGCAGCTCCAGCTCCCCACCCTGGATCAGCCCCCCCGTCTGCATGCTGTAGATGGTCAGCCGCACCCGAGTCGACCGCGATGCCGCATATAGCCGCGTGCCGCATCGCGAGAAGGTCAAGTCAGCGAGGTCCAACTCCGCCGCCCCTTCAAAGCGGAACTGAAGGGTCTTGTCAGTGGAACGCAGCACGTGAATGGCTGGCTCGGGTCCCTGGTCAGCATAAGCCACGAGTCGCCTTCTGGGGTTGCCGGCGAAGGCCGCAATGCCGCGCGGGTTAGTGATGAGAGGCTCGGTTTCGCCGCTGTCGAGGTCGAGTGTGAAGAGGGTACTGCCAGCAGCAAACAGCAATGAGTCCTCGGCTGCGAAGCAAAAGTGCTGGCCTCCATATGACGTCATGCGCCCCTTGGCGCCCCATATCTCCCAAGCAGGCAAGGTGACAGACATCTTCGGTGCTGCGGGGTGGGGGCGGCAGTCGATCGCCCCCGGGCCCTGCATGCATGCGCGTGGCGTTCCGGTGTAACTCTCTCTGCGGCGCGCAGCAATGGTGGGAAAATCTCAGAGACTCTGACGATGTGTGTGTTGTCATTGCTGGAGTTTTGTCTGCAGCTACCCATATTCAAGGCTGTGAAGGCGAACGGTGCGCAGACTGTCAGCGACCTCATCGACAAACATGGCCCAGAAATACTTGACACAGAAGGGCAACTTGTTGAAGATGGGGCGAGGGTAACACCCTTCCTCGTGGCTGCACACGCGGGTAACGTGGCCGAGCAATTCTGCATCAATCAGACATCGTACGGCACAACCGAAGGCCTACGGCTTGACATGAGTAGATGTCCTGCATTTGGGGTGCAGAATTTTAACACTGCGCTGCACCATGCTGCGTTCACTGGCGCGGTTGGGGCTGTCGATCAGCTGCTGAAGTGGGGCCCTGAACTGCTTGATGCACGTAACACCACCGCAGCGCCATGGGTAAGATTGTACATGTGCATGTGTGAAACATCCTTACGTCGATTTCATGTGCGTTGATTGCAGTACAACAAGACACCGTTCGAGGTAGCAGCCCAGGCAGGTAAGTCTGAAGTGATGAAGACCATACAGAAGTACCAGCGTTCATCTCAGGGTAGGCACAAACAGAGGCAAAACACAATCCTCTATACCCTTTTGTGTGCGTGCAGCATCCTTCATCTTTGAGGCCGTGCGGACGGATGATGTGCAGTCCGTCAATCGGCTCATTGAGATGCACGGCATCAAAGTACTCGACAGACGAGACAACAACGAGGTATGCAGTGGTGGAGGGGAAAGACGGTCAGTAGTCTTCTGTTTGGCCCTCAGAACACACCCTTCATCTGCGCTGCACGTGAAGGTCGCGTTGGCATCATGTCGGTATGCTATGATCGATACGGGCCATCGATCCTGCAGCAAACAAAAGATGTACTAACACAACTGGACAATTTTGTTGCTGGTGATGAAGAGATATCCTGGCTTCATGGAAATGCAGAACGGCTGGACGGCTCTCCATTTGGCTGCCGAGAATGGTCACAGTGCCGCTGTGTCTCAACTGCTGAAGTGAACGGCAGCGAGCTGCTCTATGCACGTCTCAAGGTAAAGGAATAGACATACTTTCGATGTCTGTTGGTGTCAATTGTTTGTGTTTGCCGCCTCGTTGTGTGGATTGTCTTCATGTGCTGACCGCAGGCTGGCCACACGCCATTCATGATTGCTGCCCAGAATGGTCGAGTTGATGTGATGAAGGCCATGCATGCCATAGGGGGAAATAAGATACTGATGCAGCAAATGGATGTAAAGAGACACACATCATGTGAACATACATGGACCGTCTCTGATCTGTTTGTTTGTCTTTCCCTTGATTGTGTGTATGACACGCACAGAATGGCTGGACGGCACTCCATATGGCTGCTGAGACGGGTCACACATCCGCTGTGTCTCAGCTGTGAGAGACGCATGTGAACGTCTCACGAGTCCTCTTTCTCTCTTCATGGGTCAGGCTGAACTGGGGAGGCCGTGAGCTGCTCGATGCACGCAACAACGTACACGAAATTAGTGAGACACATATGTCTCTGACACCTCATCGTGCGTTGCATTGTGCTGATCGCAGCTTGGTTCCACACCATTCATAATTGCTGCCAACTTTGGTCAAGTTGATGTGATGAAGGCCATGCATGCCAAAGGGGGGAATAAGATACTGATGCAGCAAACAGATGTAAGAGACACACATCGTGTGAACATACATGGACCGTCTCTGATCTGTTTGTTTGTCTTTCCCTTGATTGTGTGTATGACACGCACAGGGTGGCTCCACGGCACTCCATATGGCTGCCCCGGGGGGTCACACTGCCGCTGTGTCTCAGCTGTGAGAGACAGAGATGAGTGACTTGAATTCACACACATCGTCTTTCTCTCTAAGTCAGGCTGGAGTGGGACGGCGAGCTGCTCGATGCACGAAGCAACGTACAAAGGGAGAATAGCTTTGCCGCCTCGTTGTGTGGATTGTATGCATGTGCTGATTGCAGTACGGCGTCACGCCATTCATAAATGCTGCCGGGCATGGTCAAGTTGATGTGATGAAGGCCATGCATGCCAAAGGGGGGAATAAGATACTGATGCAGCAAACAGATGTAAGAGACACACATGTGAACATACATGGACCGTCTCTGATCTGTTTGTTTGTCTTTCCCTTGATTGTGTGTATGACGCGCACAGGGTGGCTGGACGGCGCTCCATTTCGCTGCCCGGGATGGTCGCACTGCCGCTGTGTCTCAGCTGTGAGAGAAACACCGATGGACGACAGAAAGGACGAATTCCACGCACACCCTCTCTCCCTCTATCTCCCTGCATGACAGGTTGAAGTGGGGTGGTCGAGAAGTGCTGGATGTACGCACCAATGTAAGAGAGTTGAAGATCTGTCTCTGACGCCTCATGTATAACGTGGATTGTGTGCTGGTGCTGATTGCAGGAGGGCTACACGCCACTCCATTTGGCTGCCCACTCTGGTCATGTCGATGTGATGAACGTCATGCATCCCAAAGGGGGAAGAGGCCTTGGCACACAGGTGGACAAGGTGAGAGACACACACTTCAGTACACACAGAATGCCTGTCATCTGCTTGTTGCTCTCCCTGTGCATGACATGCACAGGATGGCAACACGGCACTTCATTTGGCTGTCGAAGGAGGCCAAGCTGCGGCTGTGACTAAGCTGTGAGATATGCAGGAACGACGCTCAAGATCACACCCCCTCTCTCTCTGTCTCTCTCTGCATGACAGATTGGAGTGGAGTGGAAGGTCTCTCTTGTTGATGAAGAATAATGCTGTAAGTGCACACATACAGATTCACACAGAGTCGATTGTCGACGGTTGCTTATGTGACAGGGGAAGACGGCAGAGGACATGGCGGCTGAAATGCCTGAGATCCTAGAGATCATAAAGAAACACAAACATGCGTGTGGGCCTTGCTGTATGATTATGTGAGTCTGTCGCTGGAGAATGTAGGTCATTGGGAGGGTTGGAAAGTATCTTGAGGATGTGTGCTATACAGTGTAAGGCATCATAACGTATCCATAGTCTGTGTGGCTGCATTGAGGGACAGGGAGTGTGATTGTGATGACAGCGGCTGCCTGCCTGTCAGTTCTCCTCCTGGCCAGGTTCAGGGGTGTCGGCCTATCGGTTTGTGTTGCGCGGCAGACGGCAAATTGGGTATCCCGGTGCAATGCTTTCATCCGCACCATCGTGCCAGAAAGGCAAAAATACATGTCACTTGTGCGTCCCGTCACCCAACCCAACCCAACCCATCACATCATCATATACAAGACACGCCCCCCTCGTCCCATGCCTGTCTGTCTGTCTGTCTGCCTCTCCATCCCCTCTCCCTCCAACTGCCCACCTCAACTGCCCACCTCCATGCACCATGCGCACTCTTGGCCAGCACAGACGGGCTCGATTGTCATGATTTCTGCGCGAAACGCGTCATGCGATACGGGCTCAGCAACTCGTTGCTCTGTTGAGAAGGACAACCGACAGCGGAGCGGTGTGTGGGCATTGTGCCTGTTGGTGCCGCCGTCTCTTTCTCTTTTACCGTGCTGCCGCTCAGGATCTCCGGAGCGGCCAGCTTGCCGATCACCTGCACCACAAGAAGACATGGACATACACAACAGACACTTTGCCACCGCAGCTATGCTGACCGGTGCGAGCGTGACGCCTGATTGGGTGATGGCCAGGTACAGATTCGTCACGTGTGAGCTCCACCCAATGATCGGCAAACCTGACAGACACACACACAGACAGACAGACAGACGGGCCAGCGGTTTACATGAAGTGTCTGCAACGGGCGCCGTCCGTCCAATGTGCATTACATTACCATCCTCGACGAGCGGCCGATCCCATATCCACGTCGATAAGGCAAGGTCCTCTCGATTTAGCTCCGGGATGTCCTAACGGACACACAAGGGCCAGACAGACAGACACGTGCAGCCACCCTCCCTCCAGAGAAAAGCCACCCGGCTGCTAACTTGCGCAGCGTATGTGGATCGCTTACCTCTGACCATGTGTCGAGGACGTGCCTCCCCACGTGCTGAATCTCGGGCTCATCATGAACCTGCATTCGATACACGCGCGCACACACACACACACGACACACGGAGCCAACATACATGCAGCCACACCTCCACCCAGGCTGACTGACAGGCTGACTGGCTGGCTGACCAGGAGGCTTGGCGAGACGACGTTGACCGAGTAGTCCTGCGCCTCCTCCTCGTGCAGTGGCTGCATCTTGGGCGCATCCCACCTGGCCTCGCCCCGACCGAAACCGGCCCCTGACGTGCTGTGACGACGGCAATACGGACCCAGGGGGCGGAAGCCTGGCTGCAGTGGCGAGAAACCGCCCGATTGCATCGTGGTGGTGGCTGCCCGCTTTGGCGATGGCGTTGTGGGCGGCAGCACCGAGGTGGCGCTCATGGCAGAGCGTATCCTCGCCCCGCCGCCGGCCGAGGACGATCGTCTAAGTGTGAGTGCCATGTTGGCGGATGTGGCGGATCCGTCCTGCCTGCCGATTGAGGCGTCCAAAAATTCACTGCTGCGATCCATGCCACGACCTATCCTGGCCATCACAATGCTCCCGTCAGCTTTCTGATACACACACAGACACATACACACATGCAGCGCGTGTAAGAGGGCGTGTTGGTGCGTCCGATTCGTCCTTGTGCACCCCTACCTGTCTGAGGTGGTAGTTTTCAATCCTGTGGTCCCTGCCGTCGTCGGTCCCAAGACAGAATTTCTGATCAACACAAGCGAGCAGCAAAACCGCCGTCCATCCATCCATTCATCCATCCATCCATCGTGTAGGTGTAGGTGTGTGGTTGTGTATGCACCTGTAGGCATCCACAGTCCTTGAGCAACCTGGGCAGTGGTTTGTTGACGGGGTCCTCGCTCTGTGCCCGAACTATGACGTCAGAGCAAGGCATCAAGGGAATGTGCCGAATACCCGCCGTCAAAGCCAGCCGAGACGCCTCAGAGCCTACACCTGCACACACACAGTCGACACATCGGCCATATTGCCATGTCATCTGTCGATCTGTTCATCGAGATGCCTCCCTCCCTCCCTCCCTCCCTCCCTTACCCGATGCAATGACGACGACATCAGCGGTGATGACCTCGTGTTTGCTGGTCTCGACGCCCTTGACGGCCCCGTCGCTGTCGATGATGATGCGCAGCGCTCGGGCCCTCACGACGGTCGCCCCGCACTCCTTGGCCTTCTGGAAACACCGGTTGGCCACCACGTCGGCGTCCACCGTGGCCTCGTCGGGGTTATGCACACACAGGCGGGCCGAGTTGAGCCGCACCTTGCTGCCGATGCGGTCCTTGAGGTCGACGGGCGACACCTGGGTGGACCGGTAGTCGACGTCGCGACACAGCCTTATCGACTCCTCCAAGAGCTTGACGCTGTCCTCTGCACATCCACCCACCCACACACGGTGTGACGTGTCAAAGATACTGGACGCATCAAGTCGCCGTACCATCTGTGGCCCACAGGCACGATCCACATCTGTAGCTGCATTCGCCGGCAGACAGATTCAGCAGACTCAAGAACCTGACAAGCAAACACAGACAGCATTTTGCCACGGGCTGACGCTGATCAATAGTGCCCTGTCTGATTGTAAGTTACTTGGGCCACATTCGTGTGGCGAGTCTGCTGAGGAGGTTGTGTCCGAATTTGGTGCGCGAGTCGTGGCTGTTGGGGGGGTAGCTGTTGATCCAGCCAAAGGGGTAGCACGACGGACTCTCCAGAGCATCGCTGCCGCCCTGATTCACGTCATTCCCACACTGAGCAAACGGACGGACAAAACCTCTATCTTTCTGCGGCGAGTGCTAACCGGTATCGATAACTGGCTGATAGAGTGTTGTGGCGCTCGTGGGTGTCGCGAGTCGGCCGTGTCGTGGTCTTCACACGCGACGGGCAGCACAGAGTCCACCGGGGTGTCGTGCACGACTATCACGCTGCACGTCAAAGATACATTCCTGCGAACGGAACAGACAATCAAACGGTGGGGGGACCAAGCAAACCTCAGCCTTGTGGTTGCTCTCTGCCATGAGTGTTGGTTGGTCGTTACCATGCGATGGATGCGGCGACAATGCCTCCCCCAACAATGACCACCTGCAGTCCGGCGTTCTGACAGTGCCTGCCGCTCTCACTCCTCTCCCGTTTGACGCCGCCGTCACTCTCACCCTCACTCGGCCCCTTCCCAACGCCTGCAGCCTCCATAGATAGACAGATGACCCAAACAGTGGCGGAAGTTATTCGGCAGCCTAGATCATTTGCAGATCATCTGCAGAAAGCGTCCACGGCGAAGAAGAGAAGGTTACACGGCCAACGATTTGGGAAGGACTGCGAGCTTAGCTGCGAGCTTCAAATTCCAAAAATGGTTTTCCCCCAGGTGATGGCTTAAAGGGCCGGCACGCCACTGCCTTGACGCCCATCTATTCGCGCACGAGGGATCTGCTGTGGGGGCCCTGAGACTGCGTCGGAGGATCCCTCTCCCATTGATTGCATCCTTTTCCCCGAATGACCAGCCTCATCGCCGACTCAATCGACCCACTGCCACCCCAGCCTCAGCCCGAGCCGGCCGCCCCTTCTCCTCCCCCACTGGCGGCCCCTCTCAATGGCGGAGATGAGATCCTCGACAGGGTCTACCAAGCCAGGAGTCTCAAGTACCTGAGGGCGCTGCAAACAGAGCTGCACAATGCCAACGTGGAGCTGCAGTCCAAACTGCATGCCGTACGCGGAGAGTAAGCACACATCGATCGATGACAGACTCGCATGGTGCACTCTCTGACTCGGTGGTGTTGATTTGCCAGCATTCACAAGACTACAGAGAGCCTGGAACGTCTCACGCGCGAGAAGGAGCGGTACAGCAGCCGCCTTGCGTCCATCAAGACGGACGAAGAAGTCAATCTGACGTCGCAGGATATCATACAAATCAACGACAAGTGCCAAAGGCTCCTCGATTCGTTCCTCAGCATGGCCCCCCTTTTCCGCGACGGCGCTGTGGAGTCTGCTGGACGCGATGCCGCCTTTTCTGGCTCATTGGATGATATTTCCAAGACGGAGAGCCGGATGGACGCCTCTGTGGCTTCAGTGATTGCTGGTGGGACTTCTCTTCTCAGCACCGTCCAGACGGCACAGACTGTACCCATCCGCATCGAAGTGCTCACCAGCCCATCAGGTGGGAACCGACCCCTTCTGGACCCACTGGCCATCTGTACGCGTTTTCTTATCGTGTCTCAGGTGCAAAGGCTGACCAGACGACGGAGGTGCTGATGAATAGAATGGACCCATCCGCCATGAGAAGGATAGTGGAAGACTCAGAGGGCGGCGCAGAGCGGCCATCCAGCGCCCATGACCACCAGCCGCCACCTGTCCCGAAAATGCTCTTCCAGCTCGACGCACGGACAGGCGCCAGCGTCCCATCGCGAAGTGACCCCTGGGCCACAACAACTGCCCTTATCGACGTGGATGTCACCAAGACCGTGGAGCACGTGGCCCACCAGGCTTCTCTTTATTGGGGTCTCGACCCTGACGCTGTCTACTTCCTGGACAGAAATGGGCGCATTGTGCCGAAGCAGGCGTCGATAAGCAGCATTGCCCTCCCAAAGACGAGCAGATACGCGCTGCAGGGGCGGCCTTACCCACTGACTCTTGTGAGAGGCAGGACGGTGCTGCACGCAGTGGCGCCGCAGGACAGCCCTGCGGTGTGGGACGAGATGGCCGTCAACATCGAGAATCTGAGGAAGACTGGTGTGGACAAGATGATGCTGGAGCGGCTTGACACACAGCAACGAGAGAGCGAGGAGATGCTCAAGCTGCCCCGGCTGTCCGACTACATCGACCGCGCCAAGATGAAGCTCACCGTCCGCAACTTTGACATGCTCATGCGGGTCATTGAAGTCATATTCCTCGTCGTTGCCATCTTCTTCTGGGCCAGCGCCGTCGGCCCCAACAGAGCACGGACTGTCCACGTCAGTTGGCAGCGTTATCACACCCTGGCTGATGGGTAAGGCTGTGTGTGTGTTGTGCAGGAGCGTGTACTCCGTTCCCACGTGTATGAGACCCTGACGAGGCCTTACCCTACCAACGAGACATCAGACGGGGCACCAGGAAGGAGGCGTCTGTATGAGAGCATCGAAAGCGACGGCCATCTGATACACTTCACCGAGCCGTCGATGGCCAACCAGGACGACCACAGGCCTCTCACATCGCCGGCATACCTGATGGAGGGCAGAGAGAGGGGCCAAGATGCGGACGCGCTCTCCATGTTTGACGTCCGGAGCAATGAGACGTTCCTTTTGTGGCTTGAGGGGCCGTTCGTCCAATTCATTGAGGAGGTCACCGAGCCCAATCGGCTGAACAGGGCTTCATTCGCCCTCCTGGGGCAGCTGCAGCTGCAGGCAGTAAGGCGGCCAAAGCTGCCTCGCTGCGTGCTGCTTGTCGTTTGATTCTCTCCCTCGTTGTGTCTTGTGTGCAAGGAAGGTTGACATAGCCCGCAAGGCGACTGAGGAAGTCACTGTGCAAGACCGACTAGAGGACCTAGAGGAGTGCACTGACGTCTATACCAGTGAGAAGAGCCGAACGTGCTGTCACCTCCTGGCTGTACTGTGTCGCCCTTCTGTGTGCCGAGCAGAGATGGAGAAATCATTCACATCAGCCTTTGGTGGAGCTGCCTTCCCAGCATGTCAGCCACCATACACGTAAGCCAGCCTGTTCGCATGGGACACCACACACACATACGGCATAAACATGCCTGTCTCCTCATTTTCTGCGTGTCCACTGTCAGCTGGCATCGCATCAACATCGAGCCCAAGATTCGTGCCGCCAGGGATGCTGCTGACTGGAAGAAGGGCCCTGCCGGGGCCCTCCCTGCGGCTGGTGGTGACAGCTATGGTCTGCTGGGCAGATATGATTCGGGCGGCGATGGAGACACCAGACACGTGGCTGTCGACGACATGTGAGCAATTCCATGCAGGACACACGAGAAGGATCGCCGTTGGTTCTTTGCTCTTTCAGCGCGACGTTGCGTAACGATCTTGCGTCACTAAGGGCCGGCTGGCTGACCGCCGACACGCGGCTAGTAAAGGTGTCCTTCATACTCTACAACCCAAGGTGAGCGTGCTCAGTCAATGACCGATCGCACTGCGGTGTACACGTCGGTGTGTCTCTCTGTGCAGTGTGGACGCCATCCTCAGCTGCTACGTCAATCTAGAAATCAATGTCGCCGGTCCTCAACCAACACCCGACACAGCCATGCATATAAACTCAGCCCACAGATGGCTGTTGTCTCAGGTTCGGCGGTGACCCAGGTGCAGCTGCTGCCCATAGCGGTCAGCTCCTACATCCTCGTGGCCCAGGACCACGTGCTCTTTGCCTTCGCCATCTTGTGGGCACTCGTGGTCATCGCAATGGAGGTAAGACACACAAAGAGACACACATACACACACAGGCGTGTCTTCTGTCAGGGTCGCCGCATACTGCGGCCGAGATACGATACAGAGAAAGAAAAGTAACAAGAACGGACGGCAAGTCTCATTGGCATCCATACATACTACAAATGTCATTACAGGCTGTCTGTGTGGACGTTTCTCTTTCTGTCGATCCCCATCATGATCATTGTGTCGTTTGCCATCCGAACCACATGGGCAGCCGACCACATCAACGTAAGAAACACGAAACGGCAGACTCTGGGCTATATGCCTGCACCTCTCCGCGTCTCTCGCCCACAGGATAGCGTGCTGGATGGTCTCGAGGCGTATGACAGCTTCGACTACTTTTACCGGCTGCGAAATGTGAGACACCTTCCCACAATTGATGTGCCATGCTGTACATGCTGCTTCCCGCTTTGCTCTCATGCCTGTAGGCATCCCACATCGCCGATTCCATCCTTTTGCTGCTGTTCATGGGAGCGATGGTCCGATACAGTCTGTTCTACTTTTCGCAGCTGCAAGCCCTTCGGTCGACAGTCGCCAAGCTGCGTGCCCCGCTGCTCGTGGCCATCATCCTGTTGGCGGGTTTTGTCATCGCCTCGTCTGCCGTATTCTACACGCACCAGTCGCAGCACAGGGCCGACGGGGCGTTTGCATCCCGGCTGCTGACGCTGCTGACCACTCTATGGGACAGAAGTGAGGGAGGGACACACACGAGCATACATGCCTGTCTACCTGGAGGCAGGTGGAGAGCATGTCGCATGCGTACGTGTGTGTGTATGCTCAGGTCGTGGCATGATATCTCTACGGCAACACAGCTTCCTGACGCTAGTGGTAAGACAGTGCCGTGCCTCACTCATCGCCCTGCCGACACTTCTTGTGTGTATGCGTGTTGTCTGTGTCTCCTACTATGTGCGCAGGAGGTAGTGTGCATATTTGTGGGATTCATCACCCTGTTCCGTTCGCTGCAAGTGGCGGTGATAGCGTCGTGTCTGAAGGAGTACCGGCTGCACCGATACAGCTTCATCCACCCCTTGTGGACGCACCTCATGACACTCCACAAGACAACCCCGGACAACATCGACCCCAGCAGACCCTTACAGGACTCTGACTGACTGACGGATTGGCTGCACTCATGTGGCGAGAGAGCCTATGAATGGGTGTCAATATGTAGCGACAGACGAGTAGACATTGGCACAGTTTGGCAGCATGAACGTGTGGATGCGGAAATCGTTAAGGCACTGGTGGCACGCCGCCAGTCCTAAAGCCTGTGGGTCCTGTGCGATTGAGCTAGTTTACTTTGCAAGCTGAGACTGCTCCGTCGAGATTTGAGACGGCGACGGCTTTTCTTTTCTGCAAAATCCAGGATTCAGTCCGTTCTCCTCAGTGGACAGACTAATTCCTTCTGTACATGGCCATGAGGACATCTACTACATTCCTGACACCTTCGACCTCTTCGTCAAGATTGAGGGCGAGAGTTCATCCTGCCTCGCAACAAGGTACTTGTCCAAGACCTGGTCAGAGAGCTGCGCCTTTGAGGGGCCCCTGGAGAAACTCTCAGCCAGTTGCAGAGTGCATTCGAGGCGGCACTCCAGAAGCTGTGCACGTTGCCAGACGAGATCAAAGTAGCCAGACGAGATCGAAGGCGGTTGCCACCGAGCCGACGCCGATGTCCTCAGCCGACCCCGCCTTCGCCGAGGAGCTGCAAGAGATTGTCAACCGCGGCAAAGTGGCCGAGGCCGAGCGAAATCGTGAGACCGCAGGCGAGAAGTACATTAGAGAGCTCATCAAGAACGAGAAGGGCAAGACTAAGCACGGCAAGCCTCAACAAGGGGAGCCTCTCAAACAGCATCAAAGTCAAGATTTGGGGGCTGTCGCCGCAGGACAGGCGCGACAGCCCTCCAACGAGAGCATCGAAAACATCATAAGACGCCTGATGCAAGATGAGCTCGAGTGACAGGAGAAGGGGAATGGGTGGGGAAGAAGGGCAAAGACCGTGCCCTCAAACGCATCGAGAGGAAGCTCTTCGAGTAGGCCATCCACAGATCAAATGTCCATGATCAAATGTCCATCCACGCATGCAGGCCATTTGTGGACATTTCATATCTGAAGGACATCTACAAGAGGCTTCTCCGCAACGATCATCCACACATTGTCCAGATTTTCGAGCTGCTCGAGGACAACGAGCACCTCTACGTGGCAATGGAGAAGCTGCCCGGCGCTAACATCTTTGACGTGCTGCCGAGCCCTGATGTGCTGCATAACCAGGAGAGTGAAGTGAAGAGAATTGTCATGCAGGCGCTCTTCGCGCTCCAGTATATGCACGACAATATATTGATGCACGAAGAGCTTGGGGTGAGCGGCGAGAGAAGAGCAGGTCGCGGACAGAACGCGAGGCCCTTCTTGGTGTGTTCCTGTTTGCAGCTGATTCATCGTGACATCAAGGGCGAGAATTTGATGTTTGCGGCTGACGGCACCGTCAAGCTCACCGATTTCGACATGTGCTTCTTCATGGACACCACGAATCACCCCCCATATATATACAGGGCGGACCGTCCGGGCACTCGCATGTACAGGTCAGTAAAATGAGGACATCGTTGATAAGGTTGAAGAAACAGACAGGAAGCGAGACACGCACTCACGCTGCACCGCTATACAGCGAAAACCATTCTTGCGTTTATGTATATCTATTTGTCGCGCATCCATGCGTATGTGTGCAGGCAAGTCATCAGCAGATGCGTCACCAAGAACAGCAGCAGACCGCTGTCAAGGGCCTCTGTTGCTTGCAGGTGAAGACCCCGAAGAGAGCCCCAGCAACGAAGAAAAATTCAAAACGCACCATCATTTCGCCGCAGAGTGAGGACGAGAAGAGAGCATACTTATGTGTCTGTCTCATCTTCCTTCCTTGTCTCTCTTCTCAGGTTCGGGCAGGCGTTCCGAGGCACTCTGGAAGTCACGGGACCACGCCCATGATGAAGGCTTCCCGAGCCACCCTGGATATCGGCGGGGCATCACCATCATACGGGCTGTGTGTTGTGTGCTGTGTGTTGTGTGTGCTGTGTGTTACATGTGGTCCGTTCAGGGAGTCGTGTGGTTGAGGGCCGCCGAGACGGCTGTCAACTACGAGAAGGACTTGGACAAGGCCAGGGAATTCAGCGGCGAGGAGCATCTGGACGTGAGATAGACATTACATTACTAGCGCCCCCCCCCCCACAGACACCGCACCCCTATCCCTGCACATGCTCACACTCTGCCATCTGTTCTGTTCCTCTGTGTGTGTGGCTTCCACCACACAGATGCTCGTATAGAGCTGCCGTCGCTGCAGGAGCTCGAGGCCGTCGTGGCCAAGTCGGAGAATGCCGCGGCTGCCAGACAGGTGCGTCCATGAGGGAGAGGACAGACCATACAAACGTATCCATTTCATCCCTTCCTGTCTGTCTGTCTGTCTGTCTGTCGTTGTGTGTCATCAGACCCCCATCATCAACCAGCCGGCCGTCGCCGCCCCGCTGCCCACGACAAGCGTGCGACTGGCGGCAGCGGCGGCCGCAGCCCAGAGTGCCCTGACGAGCCCCGCCCTGGACGACATGAACATGAAGCAGCCCCGGCAGTACATCGCCCGCCACAAGGACCCGGCAGTGCGGCAGATCAAGACGGGCGGCAAGCCCAAGGTGTACGTGAGGGGGGCGCTCAGGGGGGCGTTCAGACAGAGACAGGGAGGGAGGGCCCAAATTACATCGCTGCCTACATTTTATATCCTGAGTGCTCGTTGTCGCGATGTTTGCGTTCGTGGCTGTCGCGTATCTGCACACACACACACACTCATACACACGGAGGGTGCGTGGCGGGCTTGCTGCTGCACACACACGCGGAAATACATCGGCCACCACGAGGACCTGCAGCAGATCCAGACGGGCGGCAAGTCCAAGGTGTACGTGAGGAGGGAGCAGGCACATGGTGACACTGCATCGATCGCTGACTGCATTTTATATTCGGTGTGTGTGCGTCACACTAAGGTGTTTGGGGATGTAATGTCTCCATGCATTACATATTCGTCTCTCATGTCTCCCATTCACATTCCGACAACCGCTCAACTCAGCCGCCCGGTCCGCTCAGCCTAGCCTGCATGCCTCTCGCATGCACACCTGCCATCCATGCACCAATCAACACACCAAACCAGCAGCACAGCACAGCACAGAGACGAAAAACGATTGGCTCGATCTACACACGGCAAGAAGCGCTCTGCAGGGGCAGCCGCGGCTGACTGACTGACTGACACAGAGGAACGGCCACGAGCCACATCACACACGAACGGCCAAAATTGCATAATGCGTGGATAGAAAGACATAGGCCTGCAGACATATGTGCACTACAAAATGCCCTCACGCACAGGCGCCAGAAAGACAGACAGCCAGGAGAGACACATGCAGGAGCATTGCGCCGCAACGGCCGAGAATTGAACAAACAAAGCAATCCTCCTCCATCATTCATTCAGCGGCTCTGAGGGTCCGCCGGCGCCTTCCCCCGTTGCCGCCGACTTTGCCCACCGACGGCAAAGGGCTCTCAGCCAGGCCGAATGTCGACTCAAAAAAGTCCACCATGCTCTCCCACGAGCGCTGGTCGGCGTAAGGGCTGTATCGGCTGTTGGACGAGTCGGCGGTCGGCTCGGTGAAGCTGTGGACAGTGTTGCCGTAGGATGTCACCTCATATGCTGCACAGAGAGAGGAACACACAGACACACACACGCGCGCGGAAAATGCCGTGGATGCTGTTTGCCCGCTGTGTGTGTGTGTGTGTCTGTACATGCGTTGTCGGCCTTCATGGTTGCAATGGCTGTCTCGACGGCGGACCGGCTGATGCCGTCGTCATCGTTGCCCGTCAATATCAATACCTGATGTCGGTCGGCACACACAAGGAAGGAAGCATTGGACGACACGAGGTGCACTCGTTCGTGGATGGATCTTGCGTACCTTTGTGTCGCCGAAGTCCGACGTGACGTTGGTGTTGGCCAGGCTGTCGAGCCCTCCGTGGAAGGACACCACACCTTTCACGCCCTCCACGCCGGCACGCGCCAGCTCGAGCACACTGCTCCCACCAAAGCAATACCCTGACACACACACACAAAGAGAGATATGAGTACAGCGTGCGCACACGCGTGTGTGGCAGCTGACCGGTGGCAATGATGTTGGTAGGGTCTGCGAGCTCGTGTTCCTTGATGTACTCGACAATGGCCGTCATGCGAGAACTGCGCACATGCCCGTCAACGCACAACACAATATGGTGGTTGGATGCATGGCGGACAGCAGTGTGTCACCGAATATTGTCGAGGTCGCCGAAGAAGCCGCCAATGAGTGCGATGCGCTGCTCGATGGTCTCGTAGACCGACCCGACAGGGTAGACACTCGACGCAAAGACCAGGTAACCTGACGTGTGCACACAATGGGCATACACATTACGTATACACATGTGCACATATCTGCGCATATACACATACCCTGGTCGAGCGATGCCGTCGCATCTGCTCGCATCCTTTCAAAGTCGTTCACGCCATCCCTGGCAACGGCAGACAGACAGACTCACTTGCACACCTGCTTGATGTGTGCAGCGTGGGCTGACCGACCAGTCTTGGGTGACAATGACAACAGGTGCCTTGTCCTTCACCTTGGCGCTGTCGTAGACAATGTAGCCCGTCAGCTCCTCATCCCCATCCTGACACAGACACACATACACAACATCCACCCACGATTGTACGATGATTGACGGGAGCCTTGTTCTGATCTGTGCTGAGCGTGCCATGAACGAGACATCCTCCTTGACAAGTGTCGCTGGCGACTCGGGCAGGCTCCAGGGGGTCGAGAAGCCAAACACCAAACTGACCCCACACAACACAGCACTTGTTGCCATTATGCAGATGCAGCTACTACGGTCATCTTGCTGGCTGACTTGAGGAAGTGGTGTGTGGCGAGCCAGGAGCGCTGATCCGCATACAGATCATAGCGGGAACGGTCGCTGATCACACACACACACACGGGCCATATAATGATATGAATCAGCAGACAGACACAGACACAGACACAGACACGCCGGCTGTCCCCTTGCTGTGCAGCCAGCTGACCCTTGTGCGTCTGGTCGAGTGAACGAGTGCAGCGTGTCAGAGAAGTCAGTGAACTCAAAGTCTGCACACACGCGCGCCACACACGTGGTCGGGGCAGCACTTGACGTGTCGTGTCCTGGTGTGACGTGTGTGGGTGAGGTGACTGACCTGCCTGTCCCTCCTGCATGATGCCGATCCACTCCTCCACGTCACCGCGGGGGATGAGAGGGTCATCGGCACCATTCAGCATCAACACCTGCACACACACGCACACACACAGAGTGAAGCCACATCCACAGAACCTCTCTCTCTGCCCCCTGTATGTATGTATTTCATCTCACTCGTGTGTCGCCGAAGTCTGTGGGCTGTTGTTCTCTCTCCAGGATGCGCGACAGACCGCCATGGTACGACACGACACCTGCCAGGCTCACATTGGCGCGCGCCAGGTCAGCCACGATGGATCCGCCGAAACAGTACCCCGTCGCCACGATCTTCGACGTGTCAGCCTTTGAAAACCAAGGAACGAGGCAGAAACGTGGTGTGATCCGATCCCCATTGCAAGGTCTCGCTTACCGTTGGGACCGTCTCGAGGAAGCTGACAGCAGCGGATATGCGGCTGATGAGGCCCTCCTTGTCTGCGAATACGGTGGCCATGACGTCACGCCTCTGCGGCCGATCGATGTCTGCTACCGCTGACGCGTTGTACATGGGTGCGACGAAGGCCAGCCAGCCTTCGGGCAGCATTGCCAGCATCCTGGCGCGGTTCTCCTCAAAGTCAGTGAGCCCGTCACTGACAAAGCAGAAACAGAAGAGCGTGTGTTGGTTGGTGTGCCAGTGCTGCATTGCTTACGCGTCAGGAATGATGAGTATCGTGGGTCTTGGTTTGTCACCCAGCTCATTCTCTGCGTCAAAGGCCTACACACACAGACGAATAGACGAAAGCTGCAGCACAACCTCATACAATAACAACACCTTTGGTGGTGATCTGTGTGCACATTTGTTCTCACCACAAATCCCTCGAGTGGCTCGATGGCCTCCCCCTCAGCAGATACAGCAGCCCCAGGAACGGGAAAGACCACCCGCTCTTCTCGAATGTCGAACCCATGCACCAAGCCGCAAGCGAGGAGCACCCCAAGTATCGCTGCGGGAGTCATCTCGCAGATCTTGGAAGATCGCCGCCAGGGGAACCACGGAGGACAACTTGAGCGACGAAAGAGGACGGAACACTACACAGATGTTGTCCAAAAGTGTCGCAGGGAAAGAGTTCAGGGTTCGGGTTTCAGGGTTTTGAACCCTAGACCCTACAGGGTTTACAACCCTAGACCTAACCCTAAGAACCCTAGACCCGAAACCCTGTACCTGAAACCCCACCCGATTTACTTTCGTCGAGGGTTTAGGGTTTAGGACTGATCTCGGCAATGCCCCATCTTCGGCTTCTGTTGTTCACCAGCGCCCTCATCATTACAGCTGCCCAAGGCCACCACAGCAGCTCAATCATCATTGCAGCCGATGTGTTCGACGCGTCCTTCAAGGCACCTCTCGCACCGCTCATCCAGCCGCCGGATGCCCACACAGCAGCATTCAAATGGCGCCATGTCTTGACGGCGGACGCCATCACCCTGCCCACTATCCTCGATGCGCCCGTTCTTCGTCTTGTGGCTGGCTTCATTCAACAAATGGAGCCGCGGCCATCCCTTGCTCGTCCAGAGGAGGAGATCTCACCGAGCCCTTTGGCGGTGCACGCCCTGCTGACTGCACTCATGACGACGGGGGTGCAGGGGCAGAAGGGGACACACTCACACAAGGCCCGGCGTCACCATCGTCACCATGGGCGTGTTGGGAGGTCTCTTCTGGAACAGAGCCCGGCTGATGTCATGGCTGCTGGGGTGCCGGCCGGGACGGTGTTGCCGCCGCTGATTGAGCAGTGCATCCCCCAGTTCCATAAGGGTCAGAGGGAACGAGAAGTAAAGCATGGGAGATGATAATGGTGTGGGTGTTGTGTTGGTGCAGCTGTGGTGGATAGGATCGGCGATGAAGGGGCTGCCGATTACCGCAACTGCACTGTCCACGCTCGTGAGACAAACACACACAGTGTCACACACACGCACGGTGGCTCGTTGGGCCATAATTGTTGGGGTATGGATGTGCCTTCTCACGATTCAGAGAACATCAGTGCCGAGGCGTCATGCTACTGTGCGCATGTCAACGTGAAGGTGTCGCCGTCAGGGGCGCTCCTGGGCGAGGCCGAAAACTACTTCAGCACAGCGGGCTGCTGCACCGAAGACGTACTTTCGTCAGACGCCATTCCTCACATCTTTGTCGCCTGTATGTCTGCATACAGGCGATTGGCAGCCTGGTGCTGGCTGAGTGGAAGGATACGGTCCGCGAGCTGTGTGCCATCGACTGCAGTGAGCCAAAGGGTGCCGCACCGCCGCCCGACACGGCTGTCAAGGGGCGAGAGCTGTCGTCAAAAGTGGCCACACTCGTCAGCGTCATCGCTGCACTGGCAACTGGAGGCCTGTTTGCCGCCGTCCATCTGGTAGGTCCAGAGAGGGAGACAAATTGCTTGTGTATCCGAATGTGTGTGTGCCCGTGCGTGTGTGTCCAGCTGGCCGCCCGCTATCCAGTGGGCAAACTGTTCTGCGTCTTCAATCTCCGTTTGGGCGGGGCAGTGGTGGCGGGCCTATGCGCCCTGGGGGGCTTCCTGCAGGCCTTCCAACACCCGCTGTATGTGTACGCCCCCCTGGCAGCCCTACTGCTCGTCACCGGTGTGATGGGATGCTGGGCCTGCTACAAGAGACACACGCTCGGGACAAAGGTCCGAGAGAGAGAAGGCGCGTTTTCTCTGTTTTGATGGCCGGCCATCGTCCTTTTTCTTTGCCTGTCAGGTGTTCTACTGGCTGTACGTCTGTGGCAGCTTCGTGGAGCTGCTGCTGCCTTTGGTCCTCATAGCCGTGGTGGCATCGATGGTTGAGAAGGGCGAGGTGGAAGGCAAGGCGGGCGAGCAGCACCACTCCGAGACACAGGCCATGGTCAACGGGGTGCTGTCGACGCACCTCTGGATTGCCTTCACCTTCACAACCGTCCTCTTATGCCTCGTGTTCCTGCCTCTAACGGCCTATTTTCTCTGGGTGGTTAGGTGGGTGAGACCATTCCACACAATCTCTGTCGGTGTGTGTGGCCATTTGTCTGTGTGTTTGTCTTTGTGTGTGTGTGTGTGCCTTCGTTCAGGAGTCTGGTGCTGGTGTTGGATGCAGGAGGGAGCGGGGAACAGTATTTGTCGCATGTGAAGCTCGCCGAGAGCCTCAGAAGAGGGCTGGTGTGAATGATCGATGAGTGATGGGAAGAAAAGCAGGCAGCCGGGCAGCCGCTGTCCATCAATCGCATGTGTGTGTGTGTGTGTGTGATTATAGCTAGGGTGTAGATTCTTGTTGAACGATCGCCTTTCAAACACCGAGAGTACCTTACTTCATCATGTCACAGCTTCCCTTCGCACAGTCTCTTGACTCGTCTGAGCTCGTCCAACACACGCGACAGCTCAGCGCCATTGCTGCCCTTGAGGGCGTCACTCAGGCTGGCCCTGCCTTCCCTCCCCCGCCGCCACAACTCAGCCACCCTCTCCTCTAGCACACGCCGTCGCTCACGCAGCTCGTCCGCAGAAGGAGACGTTTTGGACGCCGGTGGCTCGGCGGCAGGGGGCGCGTCGACATGAGAGAACACCACTTTCTGCAGCTCTTGATGCGTGACCTGCGTATACCATCATCGTGTGTCTGTGTGTCTACGTGTATTGATTGCTGTGTGGTGTGCACACCGACCGTCTGTCCGTCGTCCCCCTTTGTCACGAGCATCAGCGACTGTTCACTCGAAAGCTCCCCAATTGGAACCACCGTGCGACCTGCAGACAGACAGGGCAAACGATCAGTACGGCATTTCGGAAGATCCACTGAATGGCGTCGTGTGTGCCCACCCACCGTTTGGCGCCAGAAGCTCGATGATGTGCTCCGGGAGTTGGGGCAGCGCAACACCGATGTGAATGCGGTCGAATGCACGAGGGTGGTGTGATGATGTCCATGTGGCTGGGTCGCGGATGTCACCCACTGCATATACACGCACAGGTCGGTGTGGTCTCTCTCGTTTGTAGCAGGCAGGGGGCAACGCTGACTGACCGGCAAACCGCACGTTGAGCCTCCTCTCTTGATGACACGCATCGGCACACCGCGCAAGTGCCGTGGTGGCAGCAAAGTCGACCAGCGATGGCTCTATGTCGATGCCCACTGACCCCCCTTCGCCGCCCGCCTGCCTGACGAACGGACACACCCACAAAACACCCACGCACCACAACGTCACTTGTGTCTGTCGGCTGCACACGCCCTCTTTGATTGGACACATACGTACCAGCATTGCCATGGCGACGGTCATCCAGCCGGTGCCGGAGCCCAGGTCGAGGCACCGATGGCCAGCTGGCACGTTCAATGCCTCGAGGCACTGCGCGTGCATCACACCCGACGTCATCACATGATGATTGGCAGAGCCGTCGATGGAGATGCCGGCCGGTTGGTCGTGATAGAGCTGCTGGCCCAGCCGCTCGGCCACGCTGTCGGGCACGAACCACCGCCTGTCGAGGAAGCCGACCACACCCAACACGCAGCGGTTACTCACAAGGCCGCTGCCTGCACACAGCCATATGAATGACACACATGGTCCAACACACCGCACCTTCCCATCTCACAAAAAAATGCAGCGCACCTTGGAGGGCAGCTGCGAGGCTCCTTTGGTTGGTAGGTTTCTGCTGCAGATGGGCCATCGACAGCGAGAGCAGCAGGTCTTCAGACACAGCTCCCAGCACAGTGGTGCCGAAACATCTGCCTCCCCCAAGCGCCTCGGCATGCTTCAGTCTACGACGCATGGTCTGCATGGTTGCCGTGTGCAGCAGCTCCCGTGCTGCCGCCCTCATTCTGTCAGATCTGCCCCTCACATCGCACTCAAAGAAAGTGTAAGAATAGGGGGGAGAGAGTCGGGGAGAATGGTGAAGAGAGGATCTGCCGGGCGGTCAGTCCCGGATAAAGGATTAAGTCAATGCAACGTAAGGTCTGTGG